>OMLC01070412.1:7580-19554 GCA_900302585.1 Regalecus glesne
TAAAGGGGGGGGGGGGTTTGCAATCTGCTCAGACTGAAGATGTCCTCGGTTAGAGTAACGAAATGTTTGGGACTTTGATTTCAGTCCCACGGGACTTGATCCTCTTTGAGCAGAATTTGAATTTGGGCACCATGTTACTAAGCTTGTCCGCCCATTTTCTCTATTTTAGAGATATTGTTAAATCAGAAATTATTTGTCTTTTAAGACTTCTGAAATATGAATTCACTTTTATCTTCTCCCATCTCACTCTTGTCTGACTTCAGATATTTTAATTTCTGTATTACCAATCATGTATCCACAACAGCTCCCCAACTATGTGGAGTCCCCCAGGGGTCTGTCCTCGACCCGATCATCTTCTCTTTATACATGTTTTATGATTCATGGCTAAGCGGTCATCAATGATGGCCGATGGTCCTCACCCCATGCAGAACATTGCTGCACTAGAGAGAGCTCCTTCAGTGGCAGGTTACTCCATCACAGGTGTTGAAAGGAGCTTTTCCAAAGCTCTTTCCTTCCCACTGCAGCCAGACTAAATAATCAGCACAACTCCCCCAACAGAGCAACATCACTAGATGAACAACTGGATTTCAAACCATTTAGTTAACTCGGAGTATATTTGTTTCTGTTCATACCATTTACACTGTTTATATCCCCCACCCCCCACCCCCTTGTTTAAATTGCTTTTATATATTATGCCTCTCGGATTGCACTTTCCACTTTGCTGTAACACCCTAATTTACCCCTGTGGTACTAATCCATCAATATCTTACCCTATACTGCCTGTGGGTCATGTGTTTGGTCACTTTCAAGACACGTCCTACCATCGTTATGCTGATGATACTCTGATCTGTCTTTCTGACAAACCCAATAACCTCAACACCTCCCTCCATGATGGTTTAGCTGCCATCAAAGACTGGATGTCCCTCCAATTGTTCTATCTGATCCCTGATAAAACTCAAGTTCTCTTCATTGGTCCAGAGAACTTTGCCACTACAGTTGATCAGTTCATTGGTCCAGCTCATTCAACCATCACACCTACTGCTAGGTCGATCTTTGACCAGAATGTGTCTTTTGATCACCATGTTACTAATCTAGTCCAGTCCTGTTGTCTTCAGTTAAGAATCAGTGATGGAATCAGATATATTTTGTCTTTGAACCATCTTGAAATATCGATTCACACTTTCATTTCACCCCGTCTAGATCACCGTGACTCCCTCTACTCCAGCTTCAATCCAGACCCTTTAGATAATTAACAGCTAGCTCAGAATGCAGCTGCTAGACTACTCGATAGAACTAGCTGTAGGTTCGAGTAGCCCCTGTTCAGTCATCTCTCCATTGGCTTTCAGAATAACCTACAAGATCTCGTCCATTACATTTAAATCACTGCATGACCTTGGCTCCAATTATATTTCTATTCTTCTCACTCCTCATTCCATTTCCTGACCACTCCAAACCTCAATCCTCAGTCTTTTATCCATTCCCCGATCCAACTACTAAAGAAAGAGTGACCGTGACTTTGAGGTTTTAACCCCAAATCTCTGGAATAATCTGCCCCAAACCATTAGGATTTGAATCTCTGGACTGTTTTAAGTGGCTTCTAAAATCTCTCTTTTTAGGCGAGCCTTCTAACAGACATGTTGATTTTAGCTTGGTCTGATTCTTCCTGCGTCATGTTTAATGTTCATTAATTTTTCATGGCTGTATATAAAGACCTTTGTGACCATGTGCCTTTAACAGTACTACGGAAATAAACTTTTACTGACCATTAGTCAGAAGAAAACAATATTTATAAAACCCCAAATCATGGAAGAACTTCCAGACCATAGTTAAAATAGATTTGAGGGACTGATTAGTGAAATCCGCATGAAAAAAAAACACGATTTGTTTAAGCCTTGCTGACCAACTAGAGCAAAGTTAGATCCTAAGTTTCAATGAATGGAAAACACTGAAACAAAACAGACGAGCCAAATAAAAAAAAATCTCATTCAAATTATCATGATGGGTAGTCATAAAACACTGAGCAGCAGCCTGACTCTCCAAATCCATGTTTAGTACATATAATGTGGCACGTAGAACTTTTCTAAGCACTGAAGTCAGCATCTTACCAAGAACTCTCCTCGGTGCCCTCGGTGGCCGGTTCAACTTTGTCAGCTGCAGGACTGTTCTGCTCATCTGCTGTGGAGATCTTCTGATCCAGTGATTTTGAACTTCTAGGCTTATGGTTTTCCAGCAAAGACTTCAAGTTCCTTCTTAGAGGATGTTGCTCATTGGCTGAGTTTTCCTCTTTATAAGAATCTTTACTGGATAATTTAAGCTTGAGGGATAAGGGAGTAGATCCCTCCTCTTTCAGTCCTTTGGCAAATGGATTGTAGTCAACCTTCAGCTTGGAGAATTGTGGGTTCTGGTAGGCAGTGACTGCAAAAAATTCAGTCTGGGGGAAAGTGAATGTAACGACATGAGGCCCATCGAGTTTTATGTCCTTTGGAGATTTGTCAGACAGTACCACATGAAGCTGTGGCAGGTAGCGGTGCATTGCGTGCAGGATAATGTTACCCTCCTGATCTTGGAGGTTGTTGGTGAGCTTGAGTTTGTAGAAGGACACTGGGTTCTGCATCCAGTGCTGACCTGAAGATGGGGAGTCAGGATGAGAAAACGGCTGACTCATCACAGGATTGTCTGCCTTCCCCACCATCTGCCAGCTCTGACCTGTCCAGCAATATCGACTGTTGTCCAAAGGTCCAATATCCAGAAAGAGAGAGTACTTCCTGGTGGGGTCCAAATTACTGATGCGAAAGCGGCAGTATGGAAACATCCTGCTACCTTGCTTAGTCAGAATCATCTCTGTCCGGCACTTATAGAACTCATTCCACATGCTGTTGTTGTCCAATGTCACCTTGATCCCCTTGCAGGTACTGTCAGCAGGGATATGATCTAAACTTACTTTGGCCGGAGGTTTCCGTGTCGGAAGAGTTGCAGATACTTTAAGAACTTCATTTTCAGAGATCGTTGTGGATCCATGTTCCAATCCACCTTCACTTGCCTTCCCTGGTTTCAGGGTAAAAGAGCAGGCAGGTAATGAAGCAGCTGCAGGCATTGCCATGGGGGCAGCCACTCCATCCTCAAGAAGAACCATCTCTAATTTCTTCCCTGTGGCCATGGACAATGTAGAAACACGTAAAGGATTGGAGGCCCTCACTAAATCTGTACATGGTTCAAGTCAGCATCCTGAAACACAAAGAGAAAATCATTCAGAATGGCAGACTCCTGTGAACTACAGCAGTTACTAATTTGGCCAAGAGTATCATTCAAATGACAGGTATTTCTTAACATTTTCAGATCTCTATTTGTCCCCCTAGGTCTTGTCCTCCATATATCACTGATCACCTCAGCTTGAAAGCTGCTGAGAAAAGTTGGCTTTATTCAGACTGAACAGGCAACATGAAGTCCACCTCTTTAAATCACAAAACCCAAGTCTGGTGATGACTTTGAGATGCATTCAAACCATCAGTTCATGCATCCATTCAATGAAAATTTTAGCTAAGGTGCTGGTGCCTTTACAGTTGGACTATTTTCATAAAATTGGCATTGCCACTCTTTAAAAAGGAGGAGCAAGCTTATGATAAAAATCAGACTGATTTAAACCAGTGATTCATGCTACTGAATGAAAATTATGATCTCATAAAACTGAGATCTCAGTTGTACGAGATGTTATTGGCCGAGGCTGAACTTGGCTTTGAACTTTGCCTCTTCTGTATTGAAGAGTGACAGTGGTGGAGTTTTTCAGCATTAGGTCTATGTGACGGCATGCATCGACCTTCCAGATGACTGCATAGCCCCACTTAATGGCAACAGAACAACCGCACAACACCCAATTTCTATATGGTTGAAATGGGTAGAAACCGGGGGCCGCAGCAGCTCAGTGGAGGAATGGGCCTTTTGGTAACAGACCAGCCAGAAGCTTGGAGTTCAAACCCACAGCAGGGCAGCAGGGAGGACATCCAGCTACAATCCCCCAAACTTCATCTAAGTCCATGTCCACCCCCTCAACATCGGCTGATGGTGAAACATAAAACTGGACATCTCACAAATATTACCACCATTTACCAATGGGAGCATTCCATCATTACCCAGCCAAGAGCCATACACCAAGCTACGATACACATGGCATACGAGTAAGGTTTCCTTTCAGAGCCCAATCCTCCATGTGGGCCAACGACTGAATGTAAGGACACAGCTCCACTTGAGCAAGACTGTTTTTGATGCAAGCTGACGTTGTCATGTGAGAAACAAGCACAAAGCTGGAGTCGCAGCAACCCTTCCACACTGTCACTGTGGACTAAGCCTATTCAATATATGCAAGTGCAGTAGGAAAGTATGGACTTTCATGCTGTTATTAAGTAAAAGCATTCATAGTGGGAACTTACGACATTCGTTTTGGATGCTTGCAGGAATCAAATCCCCTCAGTACTGAGCTAGCAGTAGCTTGTAGCTAGCTAGTACTAGCTACAAGTATTTCGTGACAATGGCAAATGACACGGTTCAGAAACATCTCAACACGTCTTAAAACCTCCGGGTCATTTCGCACCACTACTCAAAAAAAAAGCGTAGCCTCAGCTCAGGTTATGGACATCATACCTTTGGACAACAAGTGTTGTCGGAAACACTGGCTTTGAATTTTTTCGGTCAAAACTCATTACAGTTTAGAAAACTCACTGAAAAGAACACTTTGGTCACATTAGGCAAGTCTTAAATTAGCTGTGATGGCTCAAACAAGCTCATGGCTATGAGTTCACCTTCATTTTAGAAAAGGGCTTCCTGGAGTGCTGCTCACAGGAAGTCTGCTTGAGCCTTGGTTGGAGCCATGTGAGGTTGCCATGTTTCATCACTGGATGACATCGAAAAGTTGGCTTGGGCTGAACTCTTGAGGAACATTGCTAATCCCAAGAAATCTACATTCTGACATGGCTTGAATGCAGCTCCGTGTCCTTCAGTGCTAAATGGTCCGAAGCTAACACTACGCTAGGGAGAACTTGCCATTGCACACCAACATGACACGGCTGTTGGCAATGCAGTAAGTAGCTAACATTGATGCCTCTCGGCAACAAGGTCCTAGATTTCAATCCCAAGCCACCCCAGGTCAAGTCTGTTTGATTTGTATAGTGCACTGTCACCAATTTCCTTCGTGTGGAGTTAGCTTGTTCTCCCCGTGTCTGCGTGTGTTTCCCACGGTTGTTAATATTTCCTCCCACGACCTAAAAGACGTGCGTGTGTGGGTCAGTGACCCCTGCCTGTGCCCCTGAGCAAGGCTATACGAAGGCCTGTTGTTGGTCCCCGGCCACAGCAGATGCTTCCTATGCAGTAGGATGGACTGAATGCAAGCAACACGTTTCTTTGTGAGAACACGACAGCGAGACCGGCGCTACTGCCGCCTAGCGGGCAGGGTAAATGAGGAATCCGAGGCAAATCAATAAAATGTGTTATATCATCATATGTGCTGTCCAGACATCATGCCATGACGTCACGACAAACGTTGTCTGGTGTGCCAATGAAAACATGACACGGAGTGGTTCTGTTTGACTTGGTTGGTAGGTTGAATCCTGGATCTGGTTTGAGGAAACAGAAAGGCCTGCTGGACCCACTGGCCCCCAAGATACCTGAAAACCGCCATTAACGCATCGAAACAACGTGTGGCAGTGTAACACTGCACACGAAGTACAGGACGAGAGCCTTTAAACCCCAAAGAGCCCCAACCAGGCGCACCCGGAATGGCTCCATCCTTCCGGCCGTCTTCCCGCCTCTCAGGCGCGTCCCAAGACATTTCTCAGCTCTCCTTTCCAACAACTGGACCGCAGCCTCGAACCAGTGAGACTACCTGCAGCAGAGACACGGTCAGTCCCATGGGCCGACCCGGAGCGCCACGAAACATGCCACTCGTCATGCGGATTAAATGGCGGCGGGCCCAGAACGACTCATGTAATGGCCGCCCTGGGAGAACAACATAGAACCGCGTTCACACGCAACCCGCACATCTGCACCATGTGCGCTGAAAAACTTGCGGATTACCTTCTGCACGGCCGGACCCATCAGCAGAACCGAGCCGTGGCGCAGACGTTGCGTTTCTTTCCCGTCGAGATGGATCCAGTCTCCGGGAGGGAATCCAGACCCGCGGCGCGTGCTAAGAGCCTGCGTCTCAGAGGCTGACGTCACGCACATCCACATCCTGTCGGGCGTCGCACTGCGCAGCCTCCAGCGCCATGTTGCGCCTTTTCCGCATCAAAACAGACATGCCGAGGGAGCAGCAGTCCGTCTCCCGGCCTCAGGACAACCCGGAGAATCCACCATCGAGTTCTGCGACTACCAAGCCTGTCTCATCGGTTACATGAAGCTTTGCCCAGCGGGTCGGACACGGAGGACGTCCGGACCTCCGGCGTGGAGAAGAGGCGCAGAGAGGAAGTGGTGGACATGTCGTTTGACCTGCCAGACGCCGTCGCGTTTGGCGTCGGTCAGGCCAGCGCGGAATGCACAAGCAGCCTCTGTCGATAGACTGGTACCAGTGGAATCATGCGCTGGTTCCCAGCATCTGAGCGTTAGAGGCAGATGCGACATGATCCGGTTTCTGGATCCGGTCTGTAATGGAGGCTGTTGACGCGGATGGGAGTGGCGTGCCCGTAGCTTCATCGAAGACAAATCTCCTCCATCTTGTGAGGAGAGAGGCCGATTGTGGAAGGCTCCGGCCGCCCACCACACGACGGATTCTCCCAGAACAGTCAAGATGGAGACCCCTGGGACGTTGCTGGATTGCGGGGTCTCATGGCACATCTAATCGAACCCACCCTCTGCACAGCCCTTAACGGGGCTTCTGGTCAGAAGACGTTCCGAAGAGCTAAGCCAGCGGCTCATCAGCGTGACTGTCGCAGACGGTGAATTTTTACCCGGCAGGCCGCCGTAGACGGCGTCGCGGCCTCCATTGTCATCGTTGAGCCCACTTTGTGCGGTGAATCGTCTCCAGATGCAGACGTCCTCGCTGGGCCGTGGGCTTGTGGTGGTTTGTGAGTGTGTCGTGTGGCTGTACACTGGGTGGGTTTGTGAGTCGTGTGGCTGTACACTGGGTGGGTTTGTGTGTCGTCTGGCTGTACACTGGGTGGGTTTGTGTGTCGTCTGGCTGTACACTGGGTGGGTTTGTGTGTCGTGTGGCTGTACACTGGGTGGGTTTGTGAGTCGTGTGGCTGTACACTGGGTGGGTTTGTGAGTCGTGTGGCTGTACACTGGGTGGGTTTGTGAGTGTGTCGTGTGGCTGTACACTGGGTGGGTTTGTGAGTGTGTCGTGTGGCTGTACACTGGGTGGGTTGCGGGGCCTGCTCGTGTCCGTGTCGTCCCCAGCCCGTTGGGGTGCTGCGGGTCGTGTCGGGGACCTGGAGGTCTGGCTCTTGGGACTGCTCATGGCCAGACTGTTTGTACGACACACGAACCAACAGACCAAAAACAACTTTTATTGTGTTGATTTTTTTGTAGGTTAACATCCGATTCCTGTGCAGTGCTGCACATATGAGCGCAGATGGACAGGTAAGAGAATCTCGACACCCAGACGTCGTCATTTCCCGCAGGCCGCTTTCTGCAGCAGCACACGGAGCCTGCCTGGGCCAGCGGCTGGCTCCCGCCGGCCATGCCCCGTGTGGAGCAGCTCTTCGGTCAGCCTGAGCTAACACAGTCCGAGGGACTGACGGTGAGGCCGAGCCATGTTCAGCCCGCTGGGAGGGCCAATGGAGGGAATGTGATGTAAAGCCGCCAGTGTCCCTGTTAGCGTCCCATACACACACAACCACATACACCTTTCTACTGCAGAGCACAACCGCAGAGGTGGCGTCTGCACCGTAGTGTGACTCTTAGGGCCTATGCAGGTTGTACAGATAGATATTGCTCAGGAGGTGGGCAGTCATCTAGTAATGTGAGATTAGTGGTTCAATACCCGGGAGTGGAGTTGTCCTTGAGCAAGACACTGAACCCCTAACTGCTGCTCCTGTACATCAGGAGAAGCTGAATGCAGAGGACACATGTCGATCACCCGTGATGGTGTGATAGTAACACGTCGTTTAAGCTGTTAGCATGATGGAAACTGGCACCAAAGTACCGTTTTTGGTTAGGACATATGTTACAGGAAGCTGAGGTGCAGACATGTTATTTCCTACCACAATATTCAAATGACCCATGAGATGGACAGCATGCTCTGAGAGCTGGTGGAGGAATTGAGTCACCAGAAGATGCTTGTAGGTAAGGATAAGTTTCATTAAGGCTTCATTAACATCCAGTCATCGTACAATAGAATGAAGTAATTACTGGCCAGAAGCATTCCCAAAGAAAAGCTAGCTAAATGTCAGAATTGCAGTGGAATGATGGATGGGTCAGGGGCCTCAATACCAGTTCTGTGAGGATCTCAGCAGCTGAGGTGGTGTACTCGGAGATCAGAAAGTCACACATTCTGATTAGGAAAGTGATTTCATCTTTAGTCAGATGTGCAGAATAAAATTCAAGACGTATCTGTTAGCTTGATCTCGGCTTGTAGCGAGGATGAGCCAGGTCTCAGATCAATACACAAACTCTGCTTATTCCCAATGCGTTGTCCACAGCATACTGGCACTTCACCCTGATCCACTGCTCTGGGAGGCTGCTAAAGTTTATCCTCCGTGACTTTTCACCTTCTGCTCAATGAGTATTCATGTGCCATATAGGGGGAATGGACTCATCTTGACATGGTGCCTGTGTAGTCTAGCACTGCTTAAAAGGTCAAACCAAGTAGTGGGTTTGGTGGGCGGAGGCAACTTGGGCGTGGTGATTGGTTGTTTTCTAATCTGGTAGCTATTCACACGTTAATGACAACATCGTCCTCATCTTCATCTCTGAACATCACATCCCTCCCCTGCACTACTGCCTCCTCATCACCCCCCTCCTCCTCGGAGGCCCCGCATGGGCTGATGATGTAACGGTAATCCCCCCCAATGGCCTGGGTTGCACTGGATGGGGCCATCAGCCAGTCTCTGTCCTGCTCTGCCACTGCCCCACACTGCCAGGGGTGTCGCCAGGTTGGTTCCTTGGGCCCCATGGTTGTAGCCCCAGAGAGGCCATCCAGCCCCATATCTCTCTGCTCGGCCTCCTCACCGTCCAGGTTAACATAGAGCAGCGGCTCCTGGCAAACCAAAGGAGGGATGCTGGCCAGCAACGCCTCTAGCTGGCTGATGAGGTTGAGGAAGCTCGGCCGGCACTTTGGGACTGGGCTCCAGCAGCTGTGCATGATTTCATATCTGAAAGACAAAGATGGCCCTGTTATCGACAGAAGTCCAGCTTCCGTCCAGTGACGAGCATGATGAGCCCATGATGACACAGATGATCTATCTTTTAAAACTCTAGCTATGCTGAAATTAAAGCTGTAGAGACAACGTAGACTATATAAAGCAAAGTTAATGTTGGAGTTTCCTCTCATTACTTGATTAAATCTGGCTTAACTTCAATTATAAACGGGTCCCACTGGAAAATTGAGAGATATACTTGATACCAGCAGATGTACACGTAAGTGAATGTCATCTTTATTCCCCTGTTTAGTACGGCAAAAGAAGAGGCACATTCGGGGCTGCAGTAGCTCAGCGGTAGAATGAGTACTTTGGGAACTGACGCCAGAGGCAGCAGGTTTGATGGTGACAGGTAAAGATGGACCTCAGAAAAAAGCTCATCACTGCAGTCATCTCCCTCAGTTCAAATGTCTGAACTCCATGTGCATTGCATTCTGGGAAAAGAAGCCATGGAGGTCAGATGAAGCCATCTTTAGAAATGGAGTCAATACGGTTTCAGTGGAGTGAAATATCCTAAAATTAGCACGGAATAGTCACATTTTGCCTAAAACTCATTTCCATTTAGAACTGGCAATTGGCTTTAAGTGCAGGTTCACTGACATTAAACTTTCCTGGTAAAAGTAGCACACTGACGTTTCTACTCAAGCACCTACTCATGAACCTAAAATATAGATCATATCCACTGTCCTGATGTGACCGAGCCTCAAATCTACCTCCTGCAGGAAGCTTGTTATTCACATCTCCAGCAGTTTCCAAATAAAAACATATATTAAAGGTGGTGTCATGGGGTCTGTGGTAACTTAGCGGTCAAGCCAGGTGTTGCAGGTTCAATACCACCGCAGGGCGTCAGGAAGCACATCTGGCCTTAATCCCCCAAGCTCCATCTAAGTCTGTGTCCACCCACACAACATGGGAACTAATGGTCACATGTAAAACAGACCTTTTAATTTACTGATGGTGTCCTAGTAATCTACAAGGACATGGACCATGTGGCTCTCCGAGCAGTTCTGAACCAGATGTACTTTGTGATGAATCAAGTCCGATTTGTTTGTCTCAATCTGTGTGATTCAGACTCGACAAACCTAAAGACCAGCATAAGATGTTTTACTGAGGTGGACGTCAACACCTCAGTTCGTTCAGGCAAAGCAAAATGGCAGCTAACAAACCTGAAAGTGGATCAGTTTAAGATGTGATCTCGCTTTTGGAACATCAGATGATGTGACTCAGTGGACTGCTCCCTTCTGTCCAACACATGTCAATAAATCTACATCCTGGTCGTTTTCTACAACTCCACTACTGTAATCATAATAAAAGTGAATCCGTTCAAGAAGGACAAGAAGTTTAGTATTGAGAGAGATGTCTCACCACTCAGAGGAGACATCTTCTATCGGAGCTGGCTGCAGCACAGACAACACAGTAAACAATGAAACAATTCTGTGTTGTCTACAAGTGCTTCATAAGAAAAGGTCCATTTACCGTTCATAAGGGTGGGGATGGTGCAGTCAGCTCAGACTGAAGATATCACTTCTATGAGTGGTGATATGTCTCTCTCAGCAAATCTTCTCGTCCAGATGAACTGACTCACATGTACTCAAATCTACATCTTACTCAAAGTAAGACGTAGATATAACCACTGGAAAGGTGGTGGATTCTTTTACTCTGCTGTATTATGAAGCAAATATCTCTGCTCTAAGTCTCCAAAACTCAATGAGGTCTGTTTTTACATCTCTTCATCAGTCCCCATGTTGTGGGTGTGGACATGGACTTAAATGGAGTTCAGGGGATTAAGGCCAGATGCCCTTCCTGATACCCCACGGTAGGCTTGGACAAACAACAACTGGCTCATCAGTTCCTGAAACATACGGTCTACATTGTGCTACCACAAACCCACCATTGGCGATCAGGAAGGGCCTTGATCTTCAAGCTCCATTTCAGTCCATGTCCACCCCACAACACAGGGACCGATGACATGTAAGAATGGATTCCCCTCCAAAAGCCAACACTAGACTTACTAAGAACTATGTACATAGCTTAAGTACAGGTAGAGCATCTAAGGTGTTGTGCTGTACTGTGGACCACTGACCAGAATGACCTTTACAAATGACTTGATGTGGCTCTCGTGAACAGATGATGAAGAAGATGTGAACGTGGATGTATTTGCCTCTCATTACAAACAGCAAAAGAAGACAGACAGCACTTCTAACTCACATGTCATTCCTGCAGTCCGGCGGCTGTTTGAGACGCTCCCCTTTGATGAGGTACTCATAGACTTCAGAGTTCTCCACCCCAGGGTATGGCGTCTGACCCCGGGCCATCACCTCCCACATGGTCACCCCGAAGGCCCACTGAGACAGACACATGCACAGCACACACAAAGGTCATCACATGAGGACGGCGTCGACTCACAGCCGCCAGGGCTCACCGTTCTGACATGTCTAATGTTGATCAGTTCTGTGGTGCCTTTGCACTTAATTCTTTTTCTTAATAGGTTTAAAATTATTTTATTAATACTTTTCACTTCATATTTTCTTTTAATAACACATGGTTTCATTAGGTTTGTTTTCTTTTATCACCTGAATCATACGTATACTTTTCATGAGGTAAAGTGCATTGCATTTTAACCTGCAAAATGT
>OMLC01070443.1:0-16581 GCA_900302585.1 Regalecus glesne
AGGGGGGACTGTGCTGGGGTGTTTCCGATTTTCAGCACCAATAAGCTGCTTTTGCACTCCCAATGCTTCCTCCGTTTCCGGGGAGTTATTTTCCTCAACACACGTTCACCGCCTTTCTACCCGACTCCACTTATTCTGCCCACCGAAATGAGAGGTCTGTATTACAGAACACCAGTAGCCCCACGCTGTGGAGGTGGACATCGACTTAAATGACACTTGGGGAATTTAGGTCATTTGCCCTTCCCGACGCCCTCTGGTGGGTTTGAGCCTGCAGCATCTGGCTGATTATGTCCTAAAGTGTGCATTCTACCACTGAGCTACTGTGGCCCCCTGACATCCTAGATTAGAATACAGCCTGAGAAAGGTGAGCAGAGTGTCTGAGACCGCTGTAGAGACAGAAGAGGAAGACATGCAGAGATCATGATGAGCTCCATGAGACAGCGAGTCTGATGGTTTACAAACAAGGTGGTCACGTGCAGGGTCTGTGTATTAGTGCAGGTATAACCGTGTGTTGTGGGTCGTCTGTTAGCTGAGCTTTTGGTTGCTAGGCAATCACTCGTGGTTGCTAAGCTGTTGCTAGGGCATCACTACATGGTTGCTAGGTGGCTACATACACTTGCCAGGTTTTACTGGAGTGTTGCCAGACGACTCACAAAGTGTAGCTCGATGATTGATAGCTGATCACTACATGTGGTATCCATGGTACCACTAGGTGGTTACACATGGTTGCTATGCAACAACCTGACAGTTGCTGTGTGTGTACCATTTGTCAAAAAAGTAATGATCCTGTGTTTAACCATCAAAGTGAGAGGAACGGGATGAGCCAACAGTGCAGCGTGGGCTGGTCTAGAGGTGACACGGACCTGCTGGGGTCTGTAAAGGGGCAGTTCACCAGCAGAACTAAGAATACGAGTTACCGTTCAGAAGTGTCTCCTGAGTTTCTGCTGTGAAGGTTAACAGGGGTACAAGACAGGAGGAGCATCTCCGAGATGACTCTCTACGTATTTACCCTGTGTCCATTTCATTATGCTGACCGCTAAAGGAAAACCACTCGGAGGGAGAAGAATTCAATACAAATGTACTCACCGCGCCCATAGACGGAGGAGAGATGGCAGTGATTAAGGGGGTGAAGAGCCAAGAAACAGGACAGGAACAGCAGAGGGAACTGGACAGAATAAATGGAAGAAAGAGGGACTTAAACTCTAATTCATGAATTTGAAGATCTATTGAAACCATGATGTTACACTTTAAACAGCTCAGTTGGCAACTTTAGCACACACACACACACACACACACACACACACACAGGGGGATCCTGATGTTTGGCATGTTTCTGTTCACTGTTGTTGATAACAATAATAACATTAATGACTATTATTATGGTTATCTCCCGGCCTTTCACTCAGTGTGGACCGAGATAGGCTGCAGTTCCCCAACAAACTGATTTTGGACAAGTGGTTGATGATGGATGATCATCATCATCATCATCATCATCATCATCTAGGGGTGAGAGGGCTCAGGAGGTAGGATAGTTGTTTGGTGGTTTGAACCCTGGTTCCTTCTGGAGCCACTGTATTGCCCTGTCCCTGAGCAAGACACTGTCCACCCCCAACAGCTCAAGCCCTGAGGTCGACTGGTGACCCATTTAGGGGGTTTCCCTGTCTTTCACCCCATGAGCACTGGGATAGGCTCCAGCTTGACTCCACATCCTGACTTTGGACAAGCAGCTGATGATGGATGGGTGATAATGATAATTATAAAAATAATAACCTCCTTTATAGGGACAGTGCATATTAATCAACATTCAGAATGTAACCAACAGGCTAATATCCATCAGTTACCTCAAACATTTAAGAGTTCAGTGTCTTGCTCAAGGGCACTTTGACCCACTTTCTGAAGGAACTTGGAATCAAACCACCAATCTCCCACCTGCTAGATCACTGCCTCACCTTCAGTCAAGTCAGCTTTATTTTCAAAACCCATCATCACAAATTAAAAATGTACTTCAGTGGACTTTACAGTCACACAGCGTCCTGTCCTTAGAGCTTCCCATCTCCACTGGCTCATCAACAGGAACACATGTGAAGAGAGAGGCAACATCAGAGGAGACCACTGTTCCACCCCCCTCCATAAGGGACATCATTATGAGGGGGAAATGGTCTCATGCCGTTACTTCTCTCTCCCCGTCCCATTGAAGAAGGCATCATGTTACTCTAGCCTTGAAGTGATAGAGATCTTGACCACATTCCATCTCATAGGGCGGAAGTCAAGCAGAGATTTGAGAATCAGTTGGAGATGCCTTTGCTTAGTTCTTCACTGTGTTCTTCAAATGTCAGATGAAGGCTGGAACCCATGCCCGGGTTTGAGGCAAACATGAGATGAAATATGGAGGAGGGCAGACCTAGCTTGGGATGTAAGCACAGAGATCCTCAGTCTTCCCACCTAGAAACGCCCCGTACACAGCAAAATAAGACAAATGAGAAAACACAAGCAGAGGACCGGGTCTCTGCAGATAGACACCATGACACATGTCTAGTGGGTCATGCATGGTGAGTACGAGGGACCTTTAGGTAATCCTACTCATTCTACCTCAGAGAGCAGCTTCGTGTTGGTCAGTTGTACAGCTGCTTTTCTCTGTCTGAAGACAGTGTGCCACCAACAGCGTGTCCAAACTCTGTGGGGACTGGATGGCAACATGACGACTGTGACAGTCGGACTCTAGTAAAGACACTCACAATGCGCTTGGCATTGCTTAGCGACAGGTGTAAGACAAAGCACTTGGTCTGAAGGGGCAGTTTCACAAAAGTATGGTGGGATCTTTGTGGCTGCTAAATTTTTACAAACCTAAAAGAAGAAGTCAGACGGACAAACTCCACGTAGCTGCAAAACCTAATGGGCGTGAGGCCTGGCTTTAGTGAATGGGACCTCACAATGGGTAGCTAGCGGTTCCAAGTGACACACAGTTCACGGTGCCGTCAGTGACTGCAGTCCATTCTTTGAGATTTCACCTGTGAGCAATTTGTCATGGTGATCGTTTGGGTTGCTGTACCCGTGTGCTCTGGCCAAGGCCTCCCGGCACATGGAGAGCTGACCAGGTGTGGAGCGAGCAGCACAATATCCTTCTTATCATTCCAGGACTACCCACTTGCAGAAACTTATCCTGGTCATTAGTGTGCAATACATGTGGAATGAGCTAGAACCACCACCCACTTCCATGTTTACCAGGGCTATCATTGGTTGGCTGAAAAATGGAGTAAATGTGGTGAGTTCATCGGTTACTCGATCCAGCAGCATAATCATATCAAACAGATCCCTCAGTCAGTCAGTGACACTTGGCTTTGTTGAGCTGGCCTGCTGGCCTGGTGCAGCCAAAAGTAGGACGAGCAAGAGAGGGAGGGAGATTTGAGACTACAGGCTGATGGGGAGCAGCCAAGAAGTGACCCGACAGCTGAGGGAAAGGATTGTGGATGGTTGGGCAATTTGACTGACAGCGGAGAGAATCCATTTAAGAGGCCAGCCCAGCAGGGTCCTTCATCAGGATCTGTTCACAGAATGTGTGTGTGTGTGTGTGTGCAGAAGATATGATGGCCTCAAATACCTTCTTAGGAACAACAGCCTGATGCTAGTTTACTCTACCTTTCAACAGAACATCAGAGACTGGAGCCTGTCAGGGGGTGACGGGGGAGGACGTAGCTAGACAGCATCAGATGGTGGTCTGTAGGATGACTCAGGAGATGAAGAGAATGAAGGCAGAGCCAAGGATCAGATGGTGGAGGTTGAAGAAGGAAGAGTGGAGTTCAGGGAGGAGTTCAGACAGACACTGGGTGGTGGTGAAGAGCTGCTGGATGGACCACCACTGCAGAAATAGTGAGGGAGACAGCTAGGAAGGTACTTGGTGTCTCACCTGGACAGAGGAAGGAAGACAGGGACACCTGGTGGTGGAATGAGGAAGTACCGCAGCATAGACAGAGGAAGAGGTTGGTGAAGATGAAGAGGGATGAAGACAGTAGACAGGAGGACAAGGAGATGCAGCATGAAGTGAGGAGAGAGGAGGAGAAGAAAAAGGAGAAGACATATGCTGACTAGCTATATCCTCCCTTGTCACCACCTGACAGTCTCCAGTCCCTCTCAGATCACACCTCCTACATAAGATGTAGTCCACCTGTATCACTGTCCACTCACACACACGTCACCCTGTGTTCCCTCCTCTTCTAGAATCATGTCTTCACCACAGACATTTACATCCTTTTCTCAACATGACATTACAGGCATTTAGCAGACGCTCTTATCCAGAGCCACGTACAACAAGTGCATAGGGTCAAGGTACAAAGGATGCTGGAGCAACACTAGAAGCTAGATAACAATCCTAGTACCATCATAAGACTCCAACACAACATCAACTTAGAAACACAAACCTACAATAAACTAACAAGATTTCATGTACAAATCCACATCCACCACCATCTGTCCTCCACAGTCCTCTTAGACATCATACCTGCCCATCAGCTCCTCATCACCTCTGTTCCCTTCCCCAACATGTCCACTCCTCCCCACAAGACACCAGTGAAGAGCCTCTCTTCATCTCCAACACTCTGGACATACTCTTCCTCAGCATGATCCCTGCCCTCATCTGCTCCTGTCTACACCATGCTAGAGGAGGTGGAAACACTCCTGGCCTGCTTCCATCAGACTGGTTCTGTTGTCCTGCATGTGTTTCTACACCAACACCACACAGGAGTTCTCAACGTCCTCCCTCTGCTCCTGTGCTCCCACACTTTGACTCTTGACCTCTTCTGTTCTCAATTCATACCACTTACACAGTGTTTATGGAGGGTAGTTGAGCTCTGTCAGACAGTCAGTCAGTCAGACAGACAGACAGTATGCACATGCCTCATGCTGTGCATTGAAGGCAAGGTGAGAGTGTTCACATCGAAGACTGATGACAGTGGAGGAACACAGACAGAACAAAGGTAGAAACTGAACCACAAGAGGGAGTCAAATTCAAATATGTGAGAAAATAGAAGGACATCAAGCAAAACAATGACATGAGAGCAGAGGTGAATGAACAGCTGATGAATACAAGTGGATGTTGTGAGTCAACACACAATGTAGGTGGCTGTTGTCCATCCAAGGAGAGGAGCTGTAGAAATAACACAGTTCATTATTCCTGTTGTCATAGGCATGCATGTAAACCAGACCAGTCTCTGTGTGTGTGTTTGCCTGCATTACATCATGTTTGAATGTTGATGAGTGTAGTGGTGAAGGAGCCTCGCTGTTGTCCTGACAACGCTACAGTCAAAGTGGGTCAGCAGGCGCCTGCCACACCCGTGTTTGCATGGCAACAAGGCTGGTCAATTAAACCTGAACCCCAGGAGGACTTGCGTGTACACATTCGGAGCCCATTCGGCACAGTGAGGGGCAATGGTCAAGAGGGTGTGTATGCACGGGCAGGCATGAGTCTCTGATGGCATGTAGGTACGCCTCCATCTTCTACTCTCGCCTCCTCTGCATGTACACCCATGTCTCCTTGTGCGTGTGTGTGTGAGGGAGACCCTACCGTTTTTTCCAGGAGGCCCAACTTCAACAGCGAGCTTTAAAAGGCATGGCACAGCTCAGGAGGCATGGTGGTCTTCTGGTAACTGAAGGATTGGTGGTTCAATCCCTGGCCCCTGCAGACAGTCTGTTGAGGTGTCCTTGAGCAAGACACTGAACCCCCGACAGCTCCCCGGGGCTGCAGCTCCTCACTGCTCCTACACAACCAGAGGGGTGACATGCAGAGAACATGTCATTGTATGCATGAACAATGATAACTGAATAAAGCTTCTCAAAATGAGTGACTACAAAGGTGTTCACACCCAGGACATCAGGCTTTTCAGCTGGAAAAGAACCAAAACGACAAGCTCAAGCATCAAAAGGATGTTTTGATGCCTGTGGCTCTTCTGGGTCATCTCCTAAAACAAACCAACCGACTGCTGGTTGGGACTGAAAGCAGGGGAGGAATCATGGACACACGTCGCTCAAACTGCCAAATCAGTCACATGGTGACATGTTCCACACGTGTTCACAGCATGTTGAGCTGCAAGCTGCATGCACAGCAGTCGGCGTTTGAGACGAGCTCAGGATTTACTCCATGTTAAACACTCAATGTTGAGATCGACACCTGAGGGAGAGGCCACAGCAGTGTCACATGGTGACGGATGTACCATCCTTGAACGGTGGGGGGGGTGTCCACGAGGACGTCCATTAACATCTGACCATGCCGTGACTGCTACCGTCTTGATGGAGACTCAATAATCCACCTGAGGGAACCACAAGAAAGGTGAAGCAGCCCTTCACCTGGATCATGAGTTTAATCAGAAGTCTTTCATCTCTCGTGGTGCGATTATGACCATTCCTCAATCCTGAGGACACTGGTTTACTCTCCACCCCCGGCTCCTACCCTCTAGAAGCCTGTCATTCCTCTCATCTGCAGTGGACCATCCCTGGCTATCTACAAAGAACACCTCAAACACCACCCGTTCACCTATGACCCCACCCAACTCTGCCTGCCATAATACTGCATCTTATCTATTTGTTCAGTAGGGTTTGTCTCGTCCGAGTTTGTTGCCCACCCTCTGTAAAGCATCCTGGGGTCTTTTGAAAGGCACTAAATGAATTAAAGTTATCCTTATTATACATCCATCCATTATCAACCACGTATCTGCAGTTGGGTCGCGAGGGAACTGGAGCCAATCTCAGTCTTCATTGGGTGAAAGGTGGGGTACACCCTGTATAGGTCACCAGTCTATCACAGGGCAGAGAAGTTAGGGGAACAGTGTCTTGCTCAAGGACACCTCGACACGCTTCTCTTTAGGTGCGGAGATCAAACCTGCAACCTTCTGATCACCAGGCGACCGCTCTACCCACTGAGCCATGCTGCCCCTCTGTCCTGTTCAGTTGCTTACAAATGTTATTTTCTCCAAACAGGATCCAAGCATGTTTTTCTTTTTTCCAAACAAGATATTTATTATAATTAATCATTATTGTCATCTTGTGTGAACAGTGCTCCTCACCCCCGAGTGGTCAGTCCGTGCAGAAGGCCTATGAACCATGGCTGGTGTGGGTGTTCTAAGACCGTGTTGTCTCTGAGGGTGGGGAGGCTGCAGCCAGCTCCGAGACGTCTCCATGAGACCTCGTCTGTGAATTAAAGACATGATTCAGATTCATAGTTAAGAGAGTCATCATCAATGAGAATTACAGTTAGAACAAGAGATGATAAATACAGCTAACATGCTGGGTGTCCAACAACCCCCCTCTACAGACTGCAGCTCTGCTTCTCCCCTCCATCTGGTCCTCTTCCCTGCTCGATCCCTTCATATGGATGAGGCAACATGGATTCCAGCCGCTAGACAAGCTCTTGCAGATCAATACTGTCTAACCACAGGCTGTTCACAGAGCCATCACACATCCCCACTGACAGCACTAAATACTCATAAAGACCAGGACGAGAATTAATCGGCAATAGATGCCAACTGTGTGTGTGTGTGTGTGTGTGTGTGTGTGTGTGGCACTAATGTGGTTGAAGGTTTGGGTCCAGGTGAGATCAGGGGGCTCAGCATTTGGTCCAACCACAGTCACAGCTGAAACAAGCTGCTCTGATAGAAAGGTCAAATAATTCAATTACATCTCATTATCATCAGGACTAATCAACACTAATCAATGCAATTTGGACTAAATTAAATGGTACCGCTCAGAGGGCAGGGCAGTCATCTAATAATCAGAGATTGGTGGTTCCATTCCCTGCTAACAGCAGGCCAAGGTGTCAATACATAGCATTACACACACACACACCCTGCAGTAGCTTAGAGAGGTTTGAACCTTGACATTTCACCCACACCTGCTCAGGGTGGTTTTTTTTAAAACTCAGCCCAATAAACAAACTGTATGTGATGATGAGCATCAGGAGTCCTGGTGCTAAATCTGAGCTTCCTCTCATCCCCAGGTTGTAAGGAGTGCTGTGAGCGATGTGTGGGCAGTCTGCCCTGGGCGTCTCTCATTGCCACCATCCTCCTCTACATGGGCGTGGCCTTGTTCTGTGGCTGTGGCCATGAGGCTTTGACTGGCACCGTCACCATTCTTCAAAACTACTTTGAGCTGATCAGAGCCCCCGGGGTGGTGCTGGACGTCTTCACCATGTAAGTCACCCTAACCCACTCCCTACATCTCTAGGAGGGGGAACCCTGTCTTACCCTTCCTTCTATCCAGCAGTCTCTCATTCTCACAATTAAACCTGACCATCACCACTTTTTCTGCTTCGTATGCACTTACATGCATATCAAACTCCATATCTACATCCACATCTGTATCTACATCCACATCTGTATCTGCTGGTAGAGCAGAGCTGGGCTGTACCCGGGTGATGAGTTACGGTACCCTTCGTACAAAACTGCAGTTGTGCAGTACGGTCACATTCTATACACCCAGAGAGCAAACCATGTCTCTGATGGCACACCTGTGGAAAATGTGCTCCCCGTGTATGTCCTCACATGGCCTGAGGATCACGGTCACCAACAATAAGATCAAATCAATGGAGCAGCTGGTTTAGGAACTGCATAGAGGTGCCTACTGAGGTAGACAAATAGAGAGACAAAAAGATGGAGGAAATAATCATCCTTTCATCATGATATCAAAGTGCTGCATTATCTTACACAGACAATATGAAGTGACAGGAACACTCTAGCTGCTGTTGTGTGAGCTGCTTATAACGGAACGTCTTTTCATCCATTTTGACTTGCTATAGCAGACTGGGTGTTTGATTGGATGAATCATTCCGTTAGAGCTACACGGCCATGTCTGTAGACATATTTCAACTCAACACGGTTATTCTCAAATTTCAGTGCTCGCACGTCTGCACATACGTGTGCATGTGAGTACAAGCGGGCGTGTGTGAGTTGTTTTGGTTCCGGGCCATCTGGAAGGATTTAAGCTTCCTGGTATCTCTCTGGGTTGCCTAAAGCACACCTGTTCAACAGAACCTGATCCTGCAATGCCAAGACGGCTTCAACATGTCAGCAGAGAACCTGAACCGTGCATCAGTTTAACCCACTCAAAAGTCCTCTTACCGCCGACTCCACCAACACGTCTGCACCATAAGAATGAGACTGAAGCAACACAGACATCAAAGTGTCAGTGTGAACCAACAGCAGACTTGCAGCAACAACAAGGCAGCACACAGTGGTGCTACGAGGAACTGAGGCCAGCATTTGTAGGGAGGTCAGAGGCCACTGGTGCTTGAAGGTATTGAAACATAAGCATGTTTGGGATCTCTCCACAGCATCGACATCCTGAAGTACGTCATCTACGGACTGGCGGGTGGATTCTTCGTGTTTGGCGTGCTGTTGTTGGTTGAGGGGTTCTTTACCACCGGAGCCATCAGGGACCTCTACGGAGAGTTCAAGATCACTGCCTGTGGACGTTGTCTGACTGCCTCGGTGAGTCTTCCCACCATCATCTAGCACCACAAGACTGATGCTGGAAACCACAGGCCATTAACAACCATGTCATAGGCAGAGGGGCAGACGTATTGGACTTTGATGAGAGGTAATACTTGGCAATATGGGAGAGAAGGGGGTTTTCTGCGGTGTGGGGTGACAGAGTAAACGGGGCCGTGGCAGCTCAGCAGTAGAGTGTACACATGAGGAACTGAGGAGCCAGAGGCTGCTGCTTCAAACCCACCACGGTGTATCAGGAAGGGCATCCAGCCTTAATGCCTCAAGCTCCAGCTATGTGTGTGTCCGCCCCACACGGGGACGGATGGCCACACTTAAAGCAGACCTCTCAGAATGACAAGCAGTGATCAGCTCTTAATAACCAATACAAGGTGAATATTTCCGTTTGAGTCACATGACCCAGCAAAGACAAGACAGTACACTCCGTGTTCAGGTGTAACTGATGCTTGGTAGTATCCCTGTGACATTAGCAATTACAAACACTTGTTTGGTACCATGAGAGGTCCGTTTCACGTGTCACCGTCAGTCCCCATGTTGTGGAGGTGGACACGTACTTAGATGGAGCTTGAGGGATTCAAGTCAGGAACGCTTCCTGACAACCTGCAGTGGGTTTGAACCCACAACATGCGGCTCATCAGTTCCTGAGACATGTGCTCTACCACTGAGCCAACGCGAACACCTCGTTTAGTACAATGTGATGCGTGAATCCATCACAGAGTCTGGTCTAAAGGATTTTCAACATCACATTATAATGACAAGGAGGCAAGTGGAAAGGCCCCATCTGACTCATTCATAACTAGTAATCACTACCCTTCAATTACATCCATGTCATGTGTAAGTGCTGAAGTCTTTTCTCTTTAATGGCACATCACCTGCTTCCTTCCTTCCTTCCTCACTCACCCCCTTTTTTCCTTCCTCCTTCCTAGTTGATGTTCTTGGCCTACCTGTTTTTCCTGGTCTGGCTGGGCGTGACGGCGTTTACCAGCCTTCCTGTCTTCATGTACTTCAACATCTGGTCCATGTGTCAGAACACCAGCTTGGTAGAAGGAGCCAACCTCTGCCTGGATCTGCGTCAGTTCGGTGAGGGATGGATGGGCTGAAAGATGGATGGAAAAAGGCCTCGTATGGTTAGATCCCCTGATAGAAGTGCATATTAGCACCATCTTGTGTGATGCCAAGTGTGGTCTTAAATTAATCTAAATGTGACCAGCACTATATCAACAGATTTTGAGCACATGTCTTTTCAATTGCTCCAAGTGCATTTGGGAACTCTGCTCTGTTCTAAAAGCCCTGTTTGGTTGCATTGAAAGCATTGTGGTAGTTTGGGAAGCATTGTGGCCCAATAGTCAGCGCTGTTGTCTCAGTCAGGAGGTCCTGGGGTCAAACCCCAGGCTACCCCAGGTGCTTTCTGTGTGGAGTTTGCATGTTCTCCCCCATCTCTGTGTAGGTGTCCTCTGAGTGCTCTGGTTTCCTCCCACTAGCACGAAGAGATGCATGTAAGGATTAAAACTCCTGCCTGTGCCTTGAGACAGGCAATAAAAAAGGAACTGGAGTTGGTCCCTGACTGCCGCAGCAGCTCCTATACAATAGAATGGGTGAAATGCGGAGAACAAATTCCACCAGCCTTGGTCGTGTGGCCAATAAAACAATTCTACTCTAATTCTGTTCCGTGTACCAACTTTACATTCATGTACAGCATTGTATGCAGTGACTATTTGCAGCAAGGTGCTGTATGTTGTTTGTGTGAGCCGTCTCAGTGTATATCAATGTTAGATGGCATCCCTACTCACATCTTTAGGCTTCATCTTGTGCACCATGCTGTGCTGCTTCTGCAGGAACGTAGACCAGTTTGCATGTTGGAAGGGTGCATAGCTGGATGAGAGTCACGACAAAATGTACATTGTAATCACGTCACTGTTATTTCTCAGGAGTGGTGACCATCTCGGAGGAAAGGAAAGTGTGTACTGGGTCGGAGAAGTTCTTCAAGATGTGCGAATCTAATGAGGTGAGGAAAGCATGGAGGGATGGGAGGAGGGTAGAAGGAGAAGAGAGGAGAGGAGTAAGGTCTCTTACTGAGGACATGGATCAGCTGGCAGGCCGTAGTTAATCAGGATGCTCCGTTTTCAATGTGCACATTTCACCGTAACACCTTAAATGTTTTAGCAAAGTTTGCTTCTGCCAGAGTGCAACACTGGAACATTAGTAGCCATTAATATAGGAATACTGCCAACTAGACACAGACGGGTTATACTCCAAATGTCCAAGTACAATTGCACTCTTGTTATCAATATTACCGATGGTTAGAGCATAACAGTTTTGAACAGGAGTTGCTAACCAGGTTTTGTGGTGCATGTTGCAGCTCGACTTGACCTTCCATCTGTTTGTGTGCGCGCTGGCGGGGGCAGGAGCAGCAGTCATAGCCATGGTGAGAAACTCTTCCCTCTTATCTGGAGCCGGAACGTCTCACTCCTGTCAGTCCTGTCAATCACCACACAGCACTGCATCTCCAACCCGGAGAGGCAGTGACAGCCAGTAAATAATGCATGCATATGGTCATCCACAGGTTCCACGCACGCCTACTGCAAATCATTTTTCAAGGGGACATCACTTTTTAGCTGAATCTAAATTCCCAGGCTGCCGTACAATTGCAGACTATAACTGACTTAACAGGCACATCCCAGTGGTCCCAGTGAGTTGAATCAGTTCATCTGGTAGAAGAAATCTCCCATCACTCGTCTAAGTGACCTCTAGTCACGGCCGACTGCAAACAATACAAACAACACAGTTGGATCACAGCCAAAACCATTGTTGGTTTTGGCTGTAGGTGGCTCCCGTTAGCTTAGACTGAAGATATCACTTGGAGGAGTGATGGGAGGTTTCTCCCTCTAGACTCTGTGTCCAGATGAACCAATTCAACTTCCTGTGAGGTTCTTACCTGGGTTACTGAGCACGTGGATCAAGACATCCCAGAGATGCCTTCTCCAACAGATGGCATTTAGCCCAGAAGTAGGAATGACCAGCTGGAACTGCCAACATCCAAGTTCCAATGAGACATGGCATCCTCTCCCCATCCACTGACAGAAGTGGATGGCATAAATGAGCTGGTTTGTGATAGTGGGCTAGGGAAATAAAGAAAATCTCATCAGTTATTGTGTACAGAGATGTCAAGGCTACAGCAATCTTCAACCTTGTTTCTATATAGAAACAAGGTTCTGGCATAAAATCCAATCTAGCATGAATTCAGGTTCGCTGTGAGAAACTGCAGGGGAAGACTGTGGAGAATTGAGATCAGGAAGGTTGCTGTGAGCAACACATGGCATTTTATTTCCTGTGCCAACAATCAAAATAGACATGTACAAAAAAACCTGAAGACAACAAAGGTGAATAGATTGAGATAAACCAAGGTCGACGAAGACCGACTTACTGAAACATGAGAGGATGGATGGAGGGATAAGAAGTCACAAAGCAATACAGATAAGATAGAGAGAAGGGTAATTTAAAACACAAAACAAGAGAGAGCCTGAGGTAAAGTCAGACTATTAAATTAACATCCATCCATCTGTCCGTCCATGAGAATAAGAGAGAAACAGAAGTTTAAACACCTTTTGTCTTCATTAGGTGCTGTTTCCATGGAAACAAAGATCAGTGTTAAGTGTCTGTGTGTGTTTGCTTGAGGGTACACATGAGAGCCTGTGCACATGCTCAGTAGCAAGCTCAGTGTAATGGAGAGGAGCCATCTCAGAGAAGAGGCTGGAGGGAAAAAGGAACAGCTTGTGCTAAAAAAAAAAAAAAAATCTTCCCAAACAAGTTGTTTATCAAGAAAAAGGAACACATTTCAAACTCCAACTTAATTCATTTTTGATTCCGGAAAAAAAAGAGGAACTAAATGTCATTCTGGTCATCGGAGGGAGGGGGAATCTGAATCTTTCCGATTAGTGTTTTCATGACTCCGGAGTTGGGGTATTGACAATATTCCACTTTGAACAGGAATCTGCTGTGCATGTAACAGGGATCATTGATGCCTGAAGCCATTGGTATGAAGTGAGACTAGCAACGAGGACAGGTCACAGCCTTAGATAGAACTGGTGCTGATGATTTTAGGGTCCGAGACATGCTTCCCCATCTTCATGTACTGACTCCTATTGGTCAGGAAGTCAGTGATCCACTAGCAGGTGGGGCGGGGACACATGGAGCTGAGAGTTTGTCTTGTAAGGGAGCAAGTCTGATTGTACTGAATGTGGAGCTCAAATGCACAAACAGGAGCTTGGCCTGGGTATGGGGAGAGTCGAGGTGAAGGAGGATGGAGTGGACGGTCACACTGACTGTGCTGTCGGTCAACCTGTTGGCTCTCTATGTGAACTGCAGTGGATCAGGGAGGGGCCTGGTGATGAACTTGTGATGAGACGGCACGAGGTGTTCAAGTCTTCATCACCAGAGGTCACAGCAACAGGTCTGTAGTCATTTGGACTTGAGATCCTTGGCTTTTATGGTGCAGAATAATGGCGGAGGCTCTGAGGCAAGCTGGCACCCCGCAGGCCTCTAAGGAGGTGTTGAGACAGTCTGTGAACACTGAAGCTATCTGACCTGTCTGAACCTGCAACATCTAGCTCGTCAGTTGTCAAAGTGGACGCTCTACCTCTGAGCTTCTACAGCTGATCTGGATGCAGTCCGAGAACCCCAGGATCACCACAACAGTCTAATGTCTGTTGTGGCATAGCGAACTAAACGTTGAGGTGATGATAAATATTACATTGGATTGAATGTAGCTTTATGATCTCAAAGAGATGTCAGTTCCACATGATGCTTGCCAATGCCAACATATCATGTGGGGGCTCATGGAAAGGCTCTGCTCCGTGTCAGAGACACAGTACATTACCTCTATTCTTGTTGTGGCGGTGAGAGATGGGTGGCTCATGGTCAGTGATTTGCAATGTTCCAACACTGACTCCATGTCCAAGAAATCAAGTGCTGCAACCACATGAAAGCCCAGCCATGAGTCCCCCCCGGTCACATGGTTTGATGCTGCCATAGGGGTAGACACAGGCATGGACCTAAAGATAGAATAAAAAAATATGTACATATAACGGCAACTTGAAAGCAAACGTAAAATAACAACAAAGGATGAACAACAGTGAAATGGGGAGGAGGAAGATGCAATGGGACATAAAGGTTTCAGAAACGAGTGACCAATACGATTAGAGTAGTGAGCAATATGCAAGCATGTCAGCATCACGTTTCATATTCCTACATCATACGACACTCAAAAGATGGAGATGGAAAGTGATGAGATTGGGAAGAAACAGTGAAAGACAAGTTCCATAGAAGGTGATGGGTTGTTTTGTGCAGGGAATGACTCCCATCTCCCACAGCAGCCCTTTAATGGCTGCAGCAGAGTATTAGACCATAGTGTTTCTAAATAGACTTAGACGGGGCTTGTGGGATTAAGACTGGATGGCCTTCCTGACAGACTGCTGTGGGTTCAAACCCGCAACATTTGGCTTGTCAGTGCCAAAAGTGCGCTCTGCAACCGAGCCACCCCCCCCACCAACTATAACAAGCAGTGCATGTACAAGCAGTGGTCTGAAATATTACAGACATTTCTCCCATTATGTCAATAGGCACTGGGAAACTGGCAAATTAAATGACAATAAAAACGATTGTGCAAACTCACTGCCTCTGGCTGGTCAGTTCCTGAAGTGCACTCTGCCACTGAGCCTCCACAGCCCCAATAAAACAACACCGTATTTTTAAAGACACTCAGAATATTCATGTCACATTTACTACAGTTGTATATCATAATATTCTGGGGTAGTACAATGACAGCAGCAATCCTGAAAATGATAAATATTCTTATTCATCCATTAATAAAAAGATTTCCTTTCCCAAATATTGTAAAACCACATGCACAAGCCATAGTTTGGTTTTAGTGTCTATGTGTGCTAATATTATTAACAGTACTATTACCAAAAATAACAATATCAAACCAGCAAAAGTTACTGGGGCTGCACTGGGAATCTGTCCACCCCAACATCATCTTCGTCACACACCAATTCAAGGATCCATTCTCAACTCTCATCGAGTTAAATGGAGCTTAAATTCCCATCTGATAAAAACAGTATATAGCCACACACACACAAAATTATTATCTTTTATTGGTTTTATCATTAAAACATTGACTAACCCAGCCCAGAGACATGGTGAGCACAACTATGACAATAAAGAATGATCAAGATCAGCTCAGAGGAAAGTGAGAGAGCACTATACGGTCAGACTGAAAAGGCACATAGGGGATATATTGGAGGCCTGTGTCGTGACGATCAGCCTCCTTTCCATTAGCAAGTGGGTGAAACAGAAACTGAGAGGAAGATGGAAGGTTGGGAATACAGAATGAACTGCACTGTCCCCTGGTGGTTGAATGGTAGCGTTACAAAAACACCAGTGTGGTGAGGTACCGGGAAACCGATGCCATTGGCAGAGACGGTGGATATGAGGGTTTAGAGAGCATATTTACAGCCAACGTCTCATCAGTTGCTTTGCTCATTTAATCTGGGGGTATAATGTGTCAGATTAGGACTATTTAATAACATGTCGAGTAATTTTAATACATTTTAACAGCCTAACTGATTAACATAAAGACATAAGGAAATCAGACATTGGAGAAAAAAGGAAAAGCTCTGTCTAGCATTGTTGACCTGTGTCTTGTTCACCTGCACAAAGACATCCCTTAACCTGCTGAGACGTCCCCTTTGAGACGCGTCCGTCACACTTCAGTCCAACAATAATCCAACTAATCAATCGATCAAAATCCATCTGCTAGACCTCTTCTCTTCCTCCCTCAGGTTCATTTCCTGATGGCACTAGCCGCTAACTGGGGTTACCTGAAGGATGCTAGCCGGATGCAAAAGTACGAAGACATCAAGTCGAAGGAGGAGCAGGAGCTGCATGACATCCACTCCACACGCTCCAAAGAGCGCCTCAACGCCTACACATAATCAGCCCACAGGGAAACACACACACACACACATGCACCACACACACACACACACATGTACCACACACACACACACACACGTATGTACCACCCACCATCAAA
>OMLC01070464.1:2502-15204 GCA_900302585.1 Regalecus glesne
TGTGGTGATGGTGGGCAGTGCTGCTGACTAAGTGCTGAGATTGAACCTACGACCTTCCGATTGCCAGGCGACTGCTCTACCCACTGAGCAATGCCACCCCTACAAACAGAAACAGCGAAGGAAGAGAGAAAAGTCAAATGGAAATAAGCATGAAATGAAGAGAACCAAAGTACACGTTAGTTAACATTTCAAGGCTGACATTTGTCCCCTCTGATTTACATCTACAGGATAAAGTGGAGAGAGATCTAAATTTATATATAGGATTTGAATAGAAATCAACAGCACAAAACAGGGACAAACTCAGAGTGTAAACATAGATGAAAGCATATTAAACTGATCAATGGCATAACTGTTTAAAGGTTCTTTCATGGTATGCTTACAGAATATTTCAGCTTCTCTACTAATTAAAAGACAAGTTTGCTCTGTGGGAGTAAATAAAAATTACAAAGGCATGCATATTAATCAAGGGCGCACATGACTGGTATGCAGGTACACCTGCGTGACAAAAATTTGAATGCATAATCGTATTTATGTTACTACCAACCTTTGCATAATTGACTGATTGTGATTGTGTCGATTGTGAGTATGTCAACAACTGTCAGAGATATCCGAAAAGCAACACACACTAAGCAGCTTCTTTGATGTTTCACCACCTACAAAGAAACGTCAACTTGAGCCAGAGCCGAAGAAAATAAGACTTTTTTTTTTAGAAAAGTGGCTCCAAGATGTGCAGTGGCTTCAAGCTAACAATGAGTGCACTGAAATGGGATGTAAAATCTGCTGCTCACATCCAGATCTTGCAGACAAAACAGGTGCGTTGTATAAAGGCTAGAAAAATTCCACCATTCTTTATTCGACAAACACAAAAAGAACAAGGAGCACACGAATGTGACCCAAGCCATTGTTAATGTAGCTAGCTGAGAAAAAATGTCTAGTCGTCCACTTGGCAGATGGCATGAAAAACTGGGTGAAGAACAGTGATAAGCGCTGATTCATATTTTTCTCCTAGCCTTCCATAAAAACAAACACGCACGTCCACCGTCTTCCTATTCTAAGGATGTTCCTTTACTGAAGCGGCTAGGAATAAATGTCAGACGTGCATATCACTCACAAGAAGGGGGTATATGAATCTTGGAGGGTAGAGAGGTTACAGGACTTGTAAATATGGACTTTATTAATCTTCGCATACAAGTTCTCATGACCACTTCTCAACTAGCCATGTACACTCTACGTGTTCCCCTCTTTTTGTGTTCCCCTTTGTACACTCCCCTGAAAATGATTTCATTCTCTAGTGTAATTCACAACAACACAGACTTGACCATGAACATAAAAAAGGCTACACTCACACAATCAGCAGGGAGTAAGGAGGTAAGTTGCAGTCTGCTGAATTTTGGGCCTGCTTTTTGATAGATATAAGGACATCACAAAAACTGTGCAGGGAATCGTTTGCATTGTGTCTGCATCTTGCAATGGAGAGTTTTCCTCGGACTCAGTTAGACTAATTTAACTAGATGCTGACCAACCGCGGAGGCCATAACAGACGGACTTATGATACTTTCCCAGGACACAGACTTGGATGACTGACAACAAAGTTAGTCGCTGTGTGCACAGATGAGGCTGCTGTCAATGTCGGTGTGTGCAATGGCGTTGTGCTAATACTCTTGCAAATTGCTGCAAATTGCTAAACCATAAAGGTCATCAAACTTGTCAGCTTGAAAGGCATACTTCTGATATGCACTAACAGAAAGGCCTGTATATTAAAGTGCAAGGTGGCATTTCGAAACCATTAAAACTATCAACTTACAAGACAAAAATATATTGTATACACTGATAAAAATCATAATTGACAAAAAGTGTTCCATGTTCAAGTTCCAATTGAATTTAAAGTGTCATGAATTCATGAAATTCATTACATATTCATTAATAATGGTGCATCACAGAATCTACATGTTTTCTCCAATGACAAATAGTAGAACATTTAGTAGTCTCCATGAGGGGATGACGGGTGGGAATAAATAATTCCTATGTCGATGAGAAAGCGCAGATGAAGGCTCTGCACTGTAAAATGTCCTATCAGACACAACATCACAATGGCACACTTGTGCTCTGAAACCCATTATTTTCAATGGCTTGTGCCATGCCACAATGAATTTTTGCTGAGTTGAGCGAACCCTGGATGCAGCACAGTGCACCGTTTGGCAGACTAGGTGCACTGTGACAAACACCCATGTGGGCAATAGAATCGAGGCAGCCAGCCTGGCACGCAAGGTGAAATAGAGGAGAAGCTATTATGAAAAGGTCAATTTTTATGTCATGATTTGCTCTTATGTTGTCAGGGTGGACACTGACCTGGATAGAGCATGGGATATTAAGGCTGGATGCCCATCCTCATTCCCCATTCTAATAATATGAGTGATATGAAATGAAATATTAAAGTTAAAAGACAATGAAGATGATGAACTTGCCCTGCTACAAATATGGAAAATTCCAACTGTTTAGCTCTGTCCTCCTCAAAGTCCGCCAACAATGAGGTGCATACTGAACCCAGTAATGAGTGCAGCTCAAATCATGTTGTGTTGAGTAGTGGAAAAAGACAGCCCTTCATGTGCCAATGAGTTGATCCCTACATCTCATTGCCATATTTACTGAAAATTAATTGATATTGCACCAGCAAATCAATTTCTTTAGGATTATCATTTGAAGTAAAAACAGGCTAGGGGAATGGATGCATATGTGTGTTTTTATGGGGGAAGTATTAATATTATACTAAAGTAATGGTTGGAATCTGAAGTTATTTTTGATGAAGTTCCATTACAGTCTGGTGTGTGTGTGTGCACAGATAGATCAATTAATTTCTCAGTAATCCATTAAGGTAATATATTTTACTCCAAGTAATGAGCAGTATAACCATGAAAATAAGAATATGGTTACCAATAAATGAGGAATGATATTTTGCATTGATTATCCTCAAAGACTATTAACGTAGAAACATAAAAAACCTATCTCACCCATTTATGAATTACTTTTCTATAAGACAGTTCATTTATTCTCTGTGTGTGACAAGGCATCTGGTGAGAAAGACTGTTAGGTTACTGTTGTCATTCAGATAGAAGCAAATAGCCAAACATATCAGTTAATCAGATTTTTTATGCACAGCAGAAGGCAATCAGTAATTTTGGAGAGCTCAAAAAAAGTAACAGGAAGTTTTTAAAAATCTTACCATTAGAGTAAGTTAAATACTGTTGTTAAATGTGATTAAAATGTTTCATTAATGAAGCTAATTAATGTATATTTGAATAATAAAAAAGAAATTATTGTGCATTCTTATATGTTCTTTAACAAGTTAACAACTGATGGGGGCTTGAAATGACATGGAAAATTTTATTGACTCAGCCAGGAGTCAGAAAGCCAAAGTGAGTGTGTTGTGTTTGCAATTAATGGATTAATGGATGTCTATGAGGGGGGGATCATACATAGATTACTGTGTGTTATCTTATAGAGAGAAATCAAAACATGTTTATCAAAAAGCTTTTAGTCCACTTGTGGACTAACAGCCATGTGTTTGCAAGTCTGTGTATGTGTCTGCATGTATAGTATCCATTTATCCTTTGTGTACAACTTCACTTTCTGCACATCCCTTGTATTTACCAAAGATTTCAGTTTAAGGAATGAAAAATTGATTATAATTTTAGAACAAAATATTTTGCTTCTTTTGGAGCTGACCTAGAATCCAATGATTTCCATACCTGATAGAGGCCATGATCAAGTAGCACAATCTCCGTTTTTTTACTGCTGGAAGACTTGCTGACCAAGATGTTGCCTGGGTGGGGATCGCAGTGCACAAAACCATGCACAAAGATCATATCGCTGTACATCTTGCCAAGGTGCTCTGAGATCTGTTGGGGACACATTGGGCATATTAAAAAAACCAGTTAGAAGTCTATAAAGTATCTTTAGAGGATGACAGGACAAGGCATACATGAAATTTACGAAAATAAGTATACTTGTTTAGAATGCAGTGCAGAATCATAATTCAGTGTATTAGCAATATAGCTGGAGAGTGGAGAGCACGGGACTGAATGGACAATTTAAGGAGATCAGACAAAATGCAATGGCAAGTAATTCCATGAGTGTGTATAATTTGGCCAATAGGTGAAATATAAAGAAAGAAGACTAAAGGGCTAAGAATCAGGCCCTGGGGTGTTCCATATTTAATGAGATATGTTTGTTGTAACATTGGGGCCACGGTAGTTCACTGGTAAGCGTGCTGGCTGTGGGAACAGATGAGCCAGATTTAACCCACCACGGAGAGTCTGGAAGGGCTTGGGAAAATATAAGATAAAGTATTCCTTTATTAGTTCCACAGGGGGAAATTACAATGTTATAGCAGACAAATGGAAATGCTTGATGTAATATTATAACAGACTCAAGCCAAGAGAAAACTAAGCCAGAGACACCAAAATTACAATGTATTCTTTCAATTAACATTCCGTAATTAATGGTGTCAAATGCGAGACTGAGGTTCAGTAGAGGGAGCACAGTGGTCCAGTCGGAGTCCATTGCTAATAGAAGGTCATTCATCACTTTAGTTAGAGCTATTTCGGTGGAGTGACAGGCCCTCAATACTGATTGAAAATATTTGTAAAAATATTTTTCTTCCAAGTGAGTCAAAAATTATTGATACATTAAGAGACTCTGGGTCAAGGTATGATTTTTTATGTATAGGTTTGACCACAGCTGTCTTAAAACTGCTGGTAACAGCCTTATTAGTAAATGATAAATTAACAATGTCTATTAGCTCTCAGACAAACGTGAGGGACTCGGAGTATAGCCGTTGGTCCTACAAATAGAAAGGACCCAGTTGAGGTGATTCGAGCATCTAGTAAGGATACCACCTGATCGCCTCCCAAAAGAGGTTTTTCAGGCGCGTCCAGCTGGGAGAAGGCAAAGGGGTAGACCGAGGACTAGATGGAGAGATTATATCTCCACACTGGCCTGGGGAACGCTTTGAGATCCCCCAATCAGAACTAGTGGATGTTGCAAGGGAAAGGAAAGCTTGGAGGTCCCGGCTGAAATCTGCTACCTCCGCGACCTGACACCGGATAAGCAGTTAACGTGGTGGTCAGTTGACAGCTCTGCTCCTCTCTTCACCCGAGTGTCCAAAATAAGTGGCATTAAATCACAAGATACAATTACAAAATCTTTCATTGATTTTTGCCCTAAGGTGCTCTGGTACCATTTACACTTATGAGCTTCCTTATGTTCAAACATGGTGTTTGTTATGGACAATCCATGACTGGCACAAAAGTCTGACAATAAAGCACCACTTGGGTTCAAATCAGGGAGGCCATTCTTCCCAATCACACCCCTCCAAGTGTCTCCATCATTACCCACATGCACTTTGAACTCTCCCAGTAAAATGATAGAATCCCCTACAGGAGCTCCATTCAGGACTCCATCAAGGGTCTCCAAAAAGGTTGAATACTCTGATGTACTGTTTGGTGTATAGGCACAGACAACAGTCAGAGTTTTTCCTCCCTTAATCTTAAACCGTAGGGACAGGACTCTTTCATCTACAGGGTTAAATTCCAATACAGGGGCCCTCAGCCGGGGTTTTAAGAGAATCCCTACACATGCCCGGCGTCTGTCACCTTGGGCAACTTCTGAATAGTATAAAGTCCAACTCCTATCTAAGACCTTGGTTCCAAATCCGATGCTGTGAGTAGAGGTGAGACCCACCAGATCTAGCTGGTACCGTTTCACCTCCCGCACAAGCTCTGGCTCCTTACCCCCCAAGGAGGTGACATTCCACGTCCCTAATGCTACCTTCTGTTGCTTGGTTCTGGTCCACTGAGACCCATTGCCTTCACTGCTACCTGTCTGTTAGTGCACCCGACCCCACTGGTTCTTCCTGTAGGTGGTGGGTCAACAGGATGGAGAAGTGTCCACGTTGCTCTTTCGGGCTGAGCCCGGCCGGGCTCCGTGGTAAACTCGGCCACCAGGCGCTCGCTGACGGGCCCTCCTTCTGGGCCTGGCTCCAGATGAGGGCCCCGGGCTTCCTCCGGGCAGGGTAATGTAACTTCTTTTTAGATATTTCATGGGGTTTTCTTGAACCATTCTTAGTTTGGTCCCTCACCAAAGACCAATTTGCCATGGCAGACCCTAACGGGCACAAGGCTCCAGAAAACATAGCTCTCGGGATCATAAAGACACTCACACCTCTCCACCACGATAAGGTGATGGTTCCTCCGAGAGGATTCAGCATTCAAGTAATGTTTAATCCACTCACCAAAAGAGGTGTGCTCTCTACAGTACACTCAGTGTATGATCCGTTGGGATTCATGGCTTTTTTTGTCCTTATTAGAAAGCAAATTCTCCAACAAATGTTCAGAGAAAAGATTGGCTGGGATGATAAAATTCCAGAAAACGTAAAGCTCCAGTGGGATTCTTGGATCAGAGACCTACCTAAATATATCTGAACTGGAAAGTGAAAGATATTACTAACCTTTAAGTTTTGGCAACATAAAGCGACATGAACTTAATAATTTTTCTGATCCAAGCTTTTCCGGATACAGTGAATCTACTTACCTGCAGTCATCAAAGAGTCCAACTAAGTTCACTGCTCTCTAGTAATGGGAAAGTCAAGAGCCTCACCAACCAAAGTGACATCAATACCAAGACTGGAGCTCACTGCATCAGCAGTTGCAATTCAAGCAAGTGAGATGCTCTTCGATGAATTGGAATTCCAATATCGGCAAGAATACTTTTTGACTGACTCTACAGTCATCCTCAGCTATATAAACCATGATGCAAGATTTCAAGTGTTTGTACCCACCGCATACAAAGAATAATGTCAAGTACGAAGCATGAACAACTGGTTACCAAAAACAGGTGAATTGGTTCAATTTGATATGAAGTTTATTCAGAAACATCTTGATGCATACTCAATAATCCATTTCTGAATAAACGTCTGATCCGATTCACTTTATTATGTTTTTTTCAGAAACATTTTACCTATCAAACAGGTGAGATTTTCAGTCTGAGCTGACTGCGAGTATCCTCACCCTTATCCTTATAAACAATACAATGTATATATTTCCCTAGCCCTAACCCTGTCTCCCCACTCATTCGTCCAAATGTATTCTATCTTTCATTCCTCGTTCTGACTTTCATTCCACTTCTCTCAGGTGCATACCTCCACCTCCCTAAACTCAACTCAACTTGCTCCCTACTCTCACTACAGATCACAATGTCATCCAATCTCACCCCACTGCCATAATCCTCCAGTTTAGCCCTCCTCTTTTCTTCTTTCCCACCAGCTCCACATTTTGCATTCCTCTCCCAATATACCTAGCATCTCTCTTCTGCACACTTCCAAACCACCTCAATCATCCTTCTTTGGTTTTGTCTCCAAACCTTCCAACCTGAGCGGTCCCTCTAAAATATTCGTTCATGAGCTTGTCCGTCTTCGTCATTCCCAATGCCAATGTCGGCATCTTAAACTCTCCAACCTCAAGCTCCACCTCCTGTCTTGTTGTCAGTAGTTCTGTTGCTAAACCATAAAACATTCCTTGTCTCACTGCCATCGTATAACCTTCCCTTTCACTCTTGCTGGCAAGCTTCTGTCAAAAATCACCCCTGACAGTTTTCTCTGCACATTCCACCCTGCTTGAACGCTCTTCTTCATCTATGTTGCATTTAAACTCATCTACCTTCCTCACCACTACTCATTGCATCCTCACCGTTCTACTGTCACTGCACCCGTTCTTGCATGTTTTCCATCTTGTTCCCACTGACATTCATTTTTCAGTGTATATCTCCACCTCTAAGGATGCTCATTGACATGCTCTTTACTCTCACTACAGATCAAAATGTCATCTGCAAACATTATTGTCAATGTACACTCCTGCCTGATCTTGTCTATCAAGCTGTCCGTCAACATTGCAAAAAAGAAAGGGCTCAGAGCCCATCCTTTATGTAACCCTACCCCTTCCTTGAACCCATCCATCACTCCTGCTACACACCTCACCAATGTCACACTGCCCTCAAACATGTCCTTCTACACTATTACATACATCTCAGATTTTCTCATATAGTACAACACCTCTTCATACGGCAAACAGTCACATGCTTTCTTTCAATTCAAGGCTAAACTTGGAAAAAAAGAATCATGACATATTACTAGGCTTTATATCAGATCTGGATTGATCGTGGGTCGTCATTCTCTCTTTATTATGTCCAATTGTTCCCAAATAAAAAAATTCTACCTCATTAACATCGATGCCATGTCTTTTCATATATTCCTTGTCATTGACCTGTCCCCCCTCTGCAAAGTCCATGGTCAGGATCCTCTTAGTGGACAGGTCCCAATGAATCCGAGGAATCTGCCAGTGAAAGACAGGGGTTAGAGAAAGGCAAAAGGATACAGTACAGTGGAGGGCTAAGTAAGGTATGGGGTAAAATATTAATTCCACAGTTATGACTAAAATGTTTTTGAGAATGCATTACACAAACCCATATGCACATACACACAGCTTTGTTTTATGTTTATGGTGAGCCCTCATTGAGAATATTCTATCCTTGGTGGTCTAGTGACGCAGTGGTAAGCGCTGTTGCCTCGCAACAAGAAATTCTTGGTTTGAATCCAATAACAGGTACTTTCTGAGTGGAGTTTACATATTCTCACCATCTCTCCCTGGGTTTCCTCTGGGTGATGGTTTCCTCCCACGATAAAAAAAGACATGTAGAGACTTCAGATAACATAAAAGATAAGATAATATATTCCTTTATTAGTCTCACAGGGGAAATAATGGTGCTACATCAGCTAAGTGTAAAGCACAATCTGCATAAGATCTGAGGTATAAAATATATAGAAGTAATTCAAACATGGGGGAAATATAAACAGTCGATACAGAAAAAATAGACTCAGAAGTTAACTAAATGGTATACAGTCCAGTTGTTCATGTTGTGAATTTTGTCTATTGGGGGAGCAGCAGTGATTTTAGATTCTTTTTTTTCTGATGATTTTTCCGATTCTGATGATTCATTCAAACACCTTGGATGGAGTGACCTGTCACTGAGGGAGCATTACAGTGCAGCAATGTATTCCTGCATAGGATGAGAACCATTTTCCACCGTTAATGACAGGTTAGCCATCATCTTACTTTCACCCACTACCTCCAGAGTGTAGAGGGGGCCACCCAGGATAGAGCTAGGTATGTTGATCAGTCTATTACGTATTTTCTTCTCTGTAGCTGAGATGCTACTGACAAAGCAGACCACTCCATAAAAGATGGCTGGTGCCAACACCTTGTTATAAAATTTCTTGTGTAGTGCCCCTTGCACTCAAAAAGACTTCAGTCCTGTCAGAAGATAAAGTCTGCTCTTATGCAAGTTAGCTTGAAACTATAATCTTGTGTAGCTATTGTAGTGTAGATTGATGACCATATTAAAAAAAGCCACACATGGTCCTTATCCAATTCAGTGATCTAAGAACAGGGTGTTGTATTGCTTTAAAACCTATTGAGACAATTGTGTGATGGTCTATGCATTCATCCAGCGTCAGCTACTTATCCAAAGTTGATGCTGTACGAAGAGGTGAGCCCCACCAGACCTAACTGGTGGTGTTCCACTTCCCACAAAAACTCTGGTACCCATAGTGATGACATGTGCATTTCTGGATTCAGGAAGCTCTGCTGCTTCTGCTACAGACTCACTAACAAATCAGTCAAACATGAATGGATGCCACACAAGAATCTCATTGTGAACAATGGCAAATGAGTTGGTGGTGAACACATGCATTGTGACAGGACAGGAAATCAGTATCCTGGAAGGTGACCAGTTTATCGAGCTTTCAGAAGTGTTTTCCCAGAAGGCCTTTCCTATGACAATAAATAATATCCTACTCCACGAGGATGTCATCAGTTGGCCTCACCTAAATTATGTAAAATGTCCCACTGTTGAAGCAGAAATTGGATTATTTATAGGGGCTAATGATCCCAATGCAATGGAGCCACTTCAAGGGGTGAATAGTGTGGATGATGGACTGTATGCCATCAAAACAGCATTGGGCTGGACAGTTAATGGACCTCTTAAAGTAGGAAATGATTAACAGAGGACTGATAGATTGTCAGCGGTTACATCAAACCAAATCTCAGTAGCAAGGCAAGGTGAACTTTGGCATCATCAATTCAAGCTGGACTTTCTGGATGCGGGGCAGAATGAAGACATTGAAATGGCCCAGGAAGATCACCAGTTCATTAACATGGTGTCTCACTCATCACAATTGAAAGATGATCATCATAGTGTTTGCCTGTCATTGATAAACAAATCACTGTGCATGCCAAACAACAGATAAGTGAAAGCGCAACGTGCCCTGAACTTAAAAAAGAGATTTTCCTATGATATTAATTATTACAAAGAATATGTTTCATTCATGGAATATATTGTCAAGAAAAGCTATGTGAAAATAGACAGTGCTGAATGTGAACCGGCAGAGGGATGAACATGGTATCTGCTATGCCACAGAGTCAAACATCCAGTCAAGCAAAAGTTGTACGTTGTACTTGATTGTGCAGCGAGTTTTGGAGGAACATCACTGAATCGGCAGCTCTCACAAGGACCAGATCTGATTATTTCACTAATTCGAGTCCTCATGAGGTTCAGACAAGAAACCATTGCTATTATGGCTGATATGGAAGCCATGTTCTACCAAGTTGGAGTAAGAGACGAAGACACAAATCTACTAAGATTTATCTGGTGGCCGGAAGTGAACTATGAGAAAGAACTTGCCGAATTCAAGATTCTGGTGCACAACTTTGGTGCAACATCATCACCTAGTCACAAAAAAGAGGTGAATTACTTCAACTGGATCAGAAGTTTATTTGGAAATGTTTCATCACTGAACAGGTGACTTCTTCAGTTTGAGCTGAAAACAAACATCCCCTCCCACCTCTTTTTTGTGATTTCCATACCTGGATTATTGAGCATGCATCAAGACATCATCACTTAGTATTGCAACCTATGCTCTGCAGATATGTGCAGCTGATTTTGAATATGAATTTAGGTAAGAAGCCGCTATGACAGTAAAGAGGATTTTTTACGTAGATGACTCCCTTAAGTCCCCAGTGGATGAAGACACAGCCATCAGTCTGTGCACTAACTTAAGAAGTATGTTAGCAAAATGTGGTTTTTGGCTAACCAAATGATCAAGTAGTTGCAGGAAGGTACTCAACTCAATTCCTCAGGATGAGAGAGCACAAGTATCCCAGGACCTTGATTTGAATACAGACAGTTTACCAATGGAGCAAGCATTGGGAATCCAGTGGTGTGCTGACACAGATCAGTTTAAGTGCGAGATCAATTTTTAAGATCCCCCACACCAGGAGAGGCCTGCTTTCCTTTGTCAGCTCCATCTTTGACCCTCTGGAGATAATATCTCCAGTCTTCTTGCTAGTCAAAAGATTTCTGCAAGATTTCTGCTGGTAGAAATACAGCAGGGATGAAAGCTCAACAGAAGATGTCATGAAAAATGGACAAAGTGGACTTCAGACTTGTAACAGTTAGAGGAGTTTATCATTGACATATGTATCAAGACAAAGGAGTTTGGTGCACCAGTCTCAACTCAGCTACACCATTTTGCTGATGTGAGTGAAGATGCCTATGGAATAGCAAACTACCTTGTGTTATGCTCTTCAGCTGGTGAAACTCAATCTACTTTCATGATTCAAAAGACACAGGTAGCACCCTTAAAATATACAACCATACCTAGAATGGAATTAACTCCAACCTCAGTTGCAGCCAAGATGGACAAGCTGTTGAAGAAGGAGCTTGAACTGGAACTTTATGACTCAATAGATTAGACAGATGGCACAGCCATGCTGAAGTATTTGAATAGTGAAAATGTCAGATTCAAGACTTTCATTGAGAATAGTGTTTCAGTAATTCTGGAGCACTCTTAAACTTTACAGTGGAGGTATGTCAATACCAGCCTCAATCAAGCAAATTACGTCTCCCAAGGTTAGTCTGTAGAAGCCTTCTTAAAATAGGAAAGCTGGCTCTCAGGACCAAGTTTCTTGCTATGTGGTGAAGACCAGTAGCAAAAGAATCCTGACCCTGAAATGATAAATGGGGATGACCCAGAGGTCGAAATAGTTCAATCATATGTCATTCAGATGCAAAAGCGCAAGGATCTGTTTGACCAGCGGAGGATGTTCTACTCATCCTGGACGAAGCTAAAGCATGCAGTTGCCTGATTCTTGAAATTTAAAGATCTGCTGAAAGAATTGAAAGCAAAGAAAAAGACAGAACACAGATCATCAAGTGGTGAAAAAAATGACTCATTTTAAGAGAGATTATCAAGAAAAAAGACTTATTTGTGAGGATTTGAAAAAAGCAGAGACAGAAATTGTGAAGTATGCCCAAAAGCAAGGATTTCAAGAAGATCTGGAAATGCTAAAATATTAAAAAACAGTTAAAGAAAAGTAGTTCACTTCACAAGCTTAATCTAGTACTACAGGAGGGGTTTATGAGAGTGGGTGGCAGATTGACCCCTGCAGCAATGCCAGAAGAATCAAAGCAGCAAGCCATCTCACCAAAGGACTTGCACATTACTAGGCTTATTCTTAGATACATTCAAGACGTTACAGGGCATGCAGGAAGGAATCTAATTCCCTTAAATATCTTTATTAAAATAAATTATGC
>OMLC01070474.1:0-23144 GCA_900302585.1 Regalecus glesne
CTCTGGGTCGTCCAGGCCTCTTGGTTAAGTGAAGGGAAAGTACTCTGCTTCATTCTCCTCTGACGGCCAAGCACTGTGCTTTCCCCACCAGACCATGATGTGTGGACTAGTGAGGGCTAGTGGTCATGTGACTTGGAGGAGACACATGCTACCACTTCCTCCTTCCTGTCGATGCTCTAGATGGGCATCGAAAGCGACAGATTTAGTACAAAGTAACTTGGGGAACTCGGGTGGGAAAAAGGGACAAAAATTGAGAAATAAATAAATAAAATCACTGCTCTTTCTCACTTTAAAGTATTATTATTTAAAAGTAATATCCAAATATAAATACATAATCCAGACATAATCTCAATGACAAAGAGGAAAACTTAAAAGTGTAATTTCTCATTAGTGTGTAAGAGATGGCTTCTCATGGCATACCCATTCATAGGTGATGACTTGATTGGCTCTATCTTGAATGGGGTTAAGCCCAGGCAGAGGGGTGTTGACTTTACTGTTGGTGGAGTCAGCTACTTTGGCTTTGAGGCCAGTACCAGGGGCGGGGCAGCGGGGATTGGCTGCAGATGTGATGTCATCAAGATCCAAGTCCTGCTCGTTGGCCTGGTTCTCTTTCTGTAGCGTTTCATACAAGACATCTGGGTGGTTCCATATCTGGATAGATCATAAAACAAGACTTAAAACTTGTTTAAGGAATGTGAAATGACATCTTAAAAATATCATTAAATTGAGTGTTTGAATCCTAGCTGGGCCATTTACAACCACGGCTGGAAGTCTCTGCTTCATTCTCCTCTGACAGCCAAGCACTGTGGTTTCCCCACGAGACCATGATGTGTGGACTAGTGAGGGCTAGTGGTCATGTGCCTTGGAGGAGACGCATGCTACCACTTCCTCCTTCCTGTTGATGTTCTAGAGGGTATCAAAGTGACAGAGCCATAGGCAACTTGGGGAATTCAGGTGGATAAAAAGAAAGAAAAAAAAGAATAATAAAAAAAATCACCAAAACCTGTCATCTGGAAAGCTTAGGAAGGGCAGGCTGATCAATCTGAGTGAAGCCAAAACAGGATGAACCCAGAGCAGGTTTAAAGGGTCACCTTGCAGCAAACACAGAATGCCTTGAGGGGGTTGAGGCTGAGCCAGCCGCTGTTTCCAGCCTCTCGGAACCGGTTCATGAACTCGGTGTAGAGTGCCCTCTGGATAGGAGACAACCGCACTAAGATCACATGCTCCTCCTTCAGTGGAAGTTGATCCCGCAGCACATCATGACCACGTCTGAAACCCAGTAAAAAAGCCATGTTTAATCAACACTTGTTCACAAAACTCAAAAGGAAAGGCAACTGAAATTTTCTTGACATCCTGCCCAATTCTAAATCCAACATGCTGAAGGCATGCTTACCTTTGGACAAAGCCCTCCAACAGGCTGTGCAGCACATGGCTGCGGTAGCGCATGAGACGGACATCTTGAGGCGTGCTGTCCATACACTGCCCATTCAGAATGGGACGCTCAAACATGTTGCTGAACTCTTGTCGTGTTCCCAGGAAGTCAGGCCTAACAAAGTCTACCATGCACCAGTACTCGATAAGGTTGTTCTGGAGTGGGTATCCCGTCAGCACTACCCGTCTCCGTGACCGAATGTTCTTTAGGGCCTGTGATGTGTTGGCATGACAGTTTTTAATACGGTGACCCTCATCACAGATCACCACATCTGGGCCAGGCCGTGCAATGGCCTTTTCAATACCTTTACAGAAGACAGACAAGGAACAGGGGCAACAAATTAAACATTAATATACAATGATACACAAAAACCTTTAGTCATTCCTCTTTTACCCAAATTTAGGATTAGATTCAACCAGGGTTGACCCCAATCCCAGTATGGTGTATCATTAAAGAAGAAAGAAAGGAAAGGAAAGATTCCCTTATCAGTCCCACAAGGGGAAATTTGGATTTCTCTGCATTAACCCATCCTATTGTATAGGAGCAGTGAGCTGCCAACATATGGCGCTCAGGGAGCAGTTAGGGGTTAAGTGTCTTGCTCAAGGACACCTCAACATACTGTATGCAGGACCGGGGATCAAACCTGCAACCTTCCGATTGCTGGACGACCGCTCTACCCACTGAGCTATGCCGCCCCGTAAATAATGAAACCCTTATCACTCTCACAAGGGGAAATTTGGATTTCTCTGCATTTTTGACCCAACCTATTGTATAGGAGCAGTGGGCTGCCAACATATGGCGCTCGGGGAGCAGTTAGGGGTTCAGTGTCTTGCTCAAGGACACCTCGACATGCTGTATGCAGGACCGGGGATCGATCCTACAACCTTCCGATTGCCAGACGACCGCTCTACCCACTGATCTATGTCGCCCCGTTCAGAACCGTACCAAAAGCACATATGAATCTTAATCTCACCTCCCTCCCTCATGGACCCCCAGCCCATGATGTAGCACTCTGCACTCTTAAGGAACCGGTGAACAGGAGAAGGGAGACAGACAGACTGGATGGTGTAAGACCTGGGGGCTGGTACTGCCAGCTCCAGGAGAGCCACATCATGGTCCAAGTTGGTGGTGTTAAAGGCTGGGTGTAGGATGACCCTCTGGATGGGGATGACCAAGGCCCCAACTCCAGATCGTAGCACTGAACCAAGGCTCACTGACCAGCCAGAATGATTGGGGTCCCTTTTGTTACAAGCAGAAACTTTTTTTTAAAACTTTTTTTAAAAAAAAGCTACATACCTTGCTGGTAATCTAAAAGTTGATATTAATCAAGGTTTAGGCAAGTTTTAAAGACCATCTAGGAGTACAGATGAGGAAAGAGAGAGAGAGAAAGAAAGACTGAAAGCCATTTTAGTTTGTCATTGCACAGTTATACGGTTACAATGAACTTGTTCTCTGCATTTAACCCATCAGATTATAAAGGAGTAGTAATCAGTTGCAGCTCCCAGGGACCAACTCTAGTTCATTTTCCTATTGCCTTGGTCAGGGGCACAGACAGAAGTATTAACCCTAACATGTATGTCTTTTTGGTGCTGGATGGAAATCAAAGCAATGGGAGGAAACCCATTCAAAACAGGGACAATATGCAAACTCCACAGAGAAAGGACCTGGAATGTCCTGGGGTTCAAAACAGGACCTTGTTGTTGTGAGGGAACAGTGCTAACCACTGGGCCACCATGTTGCTCATATTATGTAATTATGGGTTCTAGGTTTGTGAATTTAGAATACCACATCCTAACTTGTACAAGTTAAGAAAGTCTGTACAGGGTGATATTTGAGGTTTTGAGTAACTTTTGAAATTCAGCTGAGAAACGATACCCTTTGAAGCAGTGAGCCGCGGTGAGCAACCACTTGTTGTGTATGAGTGTGCCACCACAACGGTGAAGCCTCTGATACTGGACACTGGCCACCCATGGCCACTCCCCTCTGCGAGCTGTGACTCCCCCCACAATCTTCTGGGAACCCAATGCAGGACGCATACCACAGTCTGAAACAAGACAAAAACACACCTCAAGACTGTTTCCTCAATCCATCAACCATAGAGGGACTTTTTCCTATTTTGGTTGTTGTACAGTGGCTTGTTGGCTCCAGTAAGAACTAACCACAGTTTCTCTCATCAGCCTCGTTAGGGCAGTCTTGGACTCCGTCACATTCCGGGTTGACCTTGCTTATACAGGAGCTAGCACTACAATGGAAGTTGCCACTGCAGTTTGATACTGGGAGACATAATGGACAAAATAACATTGTTATTAGGCTTTATAACCAAGTTAGTGTATACTACTCTATTTTTAACATCTGAGTTGTATGACTGACCTTATTTTACATGCATTGCTTTTAATCCTATTACATAGTCATGTAAATATTCTTTATGATGCAGACTGACTCATAGTGTACTGTTGGATAAATGCTATAGTTCATCAATAGACTGCACTAAACAGACACTGGTTTTCCAGGAGATTACCAGGTAAGGCTGGAAGAGACGCTACAGCCATGGCTGTAGCCCTAGCAACAGGTGAATGTTTAACTTTTTCCCCAGGAACAGTGATGGCCTCAGGGGAAACATTGAGGACGTTGTACTGGACTAGCCTCGGGTTGGTATATCTTAGAATCCAGTTGCGGAGCCTGGTAACACGGGAATAGACCCCAGGTCTGTTGATCTGGGCACAGCCCACTCCCCAGCTCACAACCCCGGCAAGGAAGAACCTCCCTGGAGTCTGCTCACACACGAGAGGCCCTCCAGAGTCACCCTGTAGGAGGAACAAAGGATCCTCGATTCTTAAACAAATAGAAACATCCATGACATCAAACTGAAACGTTTATACATTATGAACACCATTTACTGTCATAGTGAGTTTGACAACCATCACATTACACATTTTGCGGACAAGTTATTTTGAGTCGGCTAAACAATGCTGACAATTTTTTGAAAAGCCCTTTCCCCATATTAGATCACATCATGCATTGCGTGTAATTGATTGTTGATTTTGAAGTCACGTGTAGTCAGGAGTCACAATTGTTTACATTGGATTCAGTTATGCTACTTACTAAAATACGTAAAAGAACACAAGAAAATGGCAAAAACGCAGAAAACAAAGAAAATATTGCTGATAACCATTGCTCCAGTTTTTAATCAAAACTCGTGCCTGGGATCTGCTGACATTTAAAAAAGCTAACAGTCACCTTGGAGCTGTGATACATTGGCCTGAATCTCACATCAGGGTCAAGAAATATCGATGGAGAAGATCAGGTCCTTTGTGAACTGCAGCACTTGAACAACAAAGATGAACAAAATCATTGCTGAACTATCCTAGTTTGACAAATGAACTGATTGGAAAAAACTGATTGGTGATTCAAGCACTTTATCTGGAAAATCCTTCACCAAAGGCCTACAGAAAGAGGGTCAGGGGTACTCTTATTCTAGTGTAATCATTCTCTTTTGTCCCCGTATGCTATATTCTGATTTGACAAGCTTCTCTGGATTTGAGACTGAATCATGTTAAACAAGTTTGTTAAGTGCAGGTCCAAAAGATTTGAATAAGGCCTTGAAAGTATCACAATCTGAAAGTCCAGTATAGAATTTGAATCTTTTTTAAATCTTCTCTGAAGTATTCCACTGAAAATACAGCGTGACTTCAAAACTAACAACGCATTGTGTGTGAGTGGAGTATGATGTAATTTGGGGAAAGGGCTATTGGTATAAAGGAGCCTTTTTAGAATTGAATGCGACAAAAACCAAAGACCTGTGCATTGGTGTCAGAGGTCACCAACCAACTCCTGCAAACACTATAACTAATGGACTAGATGTTAAAATTATTGCGTCTTAAAAGTATTTGGGCATTATGATTAATAAACAGTAGATATGAACAATGATATACTGAGTAAGACAACTAGCAATATCCTTTTTTTTTGTCTGATGAAGTTGGCCAAGTTTGAGGTTGACACATCATCACTTTTTCATTTGTCTGCTGGTATGCATCTCCGAACCTCAAACAGAAAAACTCATTAACAAGAGTGATGAAAGTCAGTAGCAAAATTATTGGCACATAGCAGAAAAGTCTATCTGAAGTACAACAAAAAGTTATTAAAGAAGACATAATAAATCATATTTGACATTATCCACCACTAAGACGTCTCCGCTTACTGGTTCCTGCCTCAGACAATCATCAGTAAAATCATCAGTATCTTTCATACCATCTGGTGTTTCACTTGAGCACTACTTTTCACTAATGCGTCAGCATATCTCCGATAGTGCTTGTTTCTCACTTCTTTTTTCACACATATTGTAACGTTTGTACTTCATTTGTTCCACTTTTACTCCTGTATTTGCATGTATTTTTTATTTATGTGTGGTTATGTGTATGTGTGGTCCTTATCATGCGTGTTTCACTATCATCCCTTGGAAACAATTAAAGGTCTAATGCTACTTTTCCAAGGGAAAGGTAAAGTCACATGTTGAATTTGACAGATGATTTGAGTGAGTGAGGTGTTGTTGAGGCTGGTGCAGAGCCTTTACCAGGGCAGAGGATCATGCTTTACCATATTTAGATCAATATTATCCCACTGTATTAATGACTGATGCAATCTCAATACATCATGGAAATAAGGGTATCCCCATATAGGCCCTTATTTCTCCAGGTACATGTATATTCAATTTAACAAAAAGGGAAAATAACCTCAGCGTACTTATACAGGACAACTTCATGAGGCAGAGATGTATTGTCCGAAAAAGCCAAAAGCTTGAATGCAATGAGAGCAGTAGCTGTTTGAATATTCTCAGTCCTATTTTTCATACGGCCATAAGAAACTGTTCACATATTATTAAGCTGACATAAAAGGTTTACATGAGTATAACATACTCCATATCCAATCTAGAAGGAAAGAGATAAATAGTTTTTCATGGCTCTGACCTGACAGGAGTCCACCTTGCCCTGCAGAAATCCGGCACACATCATATTGTGTGTGATGGCTCCTCTGTAGACAGAGGATTTATTGCACACCCTGGAGTCGATGACCTTGACCAATGCCTTCTGCAGTGTAGGAGGCACTTCAGCTGAAAGAAACAAGGATACAGGACAAGAGAGCTGCTCTCCTTCAACTTACATCTGCACTGCATTGAATACTGTTACAATCCAGAGATATGGAATATCAAACTATTTCAGTTTTCTATGATTGCAAAATAAGATATGATCACTTTCAGCTTTAATATCATAAAAAGTAACAGACATTATAAATAACCACATGAATATAGAAAATGTGGAAACATGTGTTTGGTTGACAATGCAATGATGAATCAACTCTGAGGCACATCCTTCATCCTTTTGTGCTGCTGTTATGTGTTGGAGCACACTCCCAGGCAGACTCACAGCTGAACTGGGACAGTGCACCCCACCCTGACACCACACATCTCTGGCCTGGGATGAAGGTGTGAGAGGTGGATGGCAGACAGACAGGCTGGATATAGGGGCTGAAGGTGAGAGGGGTTTCTAGCTCCAACACAGTCACATCGTTGTCTGTGGTCGAAGGGTTGTAGTGTGGGGATACTATCAGAGACTTGATGTTAACTGTTTTGGACTCTGACTCCTCGCCACTCACCAGACTGGCCCCTACCAGGGCTGTCCAGTCTTTGGGGTTATTTTCCCTATGAGCAGAGGAGGAGAGGACATAAGCAGTCTGTACTCTACATATAGTTAGTCTTTATATTGTTAGTAAGTATAGAAGACATAACACTACAGTATTTGTGTATTTTCTGGATGCATCAAAAGCTTTTAACCGAGTTAATCTTGATAAATTACTGTTAAACTACAAGAGTGAGGAGTTCCCTCTTAAAGATCTTACACTTTTGGTATTCATATCAAACCATGCAAGTTAGAAGGGGTAAGAGTATATCTGTATACATCCTTGTGACCAATAGGGTCCAACAAGGTAGAATACTGTCACCTTATGTCATCGTCAACTGCTCATCTTAGGTCACAGATTTGGTGGTGCCCATTTATTGGGCAGAAGGTAGAGAAATACCCTGGACAGGTCATCAGTTTATTTCAGGGCAGGTTTGGGGTCTCCAAAGGATGGATGCCCTTCCTTTCACCACAAAGTGGGTTATAACCCATAGCCTCTTGCTCATTGGTTCCTGAAGTGCACGTTCTACCCCTGAGCTACTGTCACCTGTTCTCTTCAATTCATATATGGGTGATCTTTCTAAAGCGATGCACACAGTGGACTCCTTGAAAAGGGAATTGTCTAGTGCTGGGCTTTGAAAGAACTTTCATGTTGGATAAAAACTATACATTTTGATATTGCTTTAAATCTGTCTATCCATCCATAGTACCTGAACCTTGTCACAGTCATATCCAGTGAGTGATGATGGCTGAAGCCTACCTCTCAAAGCAGTGGGCTGCACTGACCAGCCAGCGTTCGTCAATAATGGAGGCGCCGCACGTGTGGCGTCCATGCAATTTCAAACTGACCTGCCATGGCAGCTCACCTAACCGCGCATCCTCACCACCTACTACACGATTCTCCATGGCAGGACGGATACCACAGGCTAGAGGAGAGAGGGAAAGCCAGTTGGGAAAGATGGACAGAGGGAGATGTGGTCAAAAAGATGAGGTGGAGAGAAGTAGTGAAGTAAGCAGAAATAATTATTTATGAGGGTATTACTAAAATCTAATTAAGTTCATTTTTTAATTGTTCTATTTGTTAAAATGAAAAATTGTCATTTGTTACCTATATTGGCCAGATTGGGAGCAGAACTAAATCAGGTGCAGAACAGTGTCACCTGTCATTCACACTCCATTCATAATGAAAATGAATAAACTGAAGATGAATGTTTTTTTTTACAGTAGGCGAAAGCAGCATACCCAAATTAAAGCTGTTATGTCATGCCAATAAAGGTATAAAAATTGTAAACCCATACAAATACTGGGGAAACTAAAGGGTAAGCTTTGAGATGGGACCTTTGCTTTGAGACGACATTTTTTATCAACTGCAAACCACAAAGGACCAACTTGCCACTCAGTATGACCAAATTTCATCAACTCAGCACTCCAATATTAAATACTATGGAGCTTTATATTATTTTATATTAATATAAGTACAATGACTTAGAGTACATTGCTTGAATTTCAAATAAAATACAATTTGTAGTCCTAAAATGACATTATTTTAGGACTACAAATGCATTCAGAGGGCCACTCACAGCAGTGAGCTTCATCAGATCCATCAGCACAGTCAAGGATGAAGTCACACTCTGGATTAGACTTGGTGACACACTCCCCATTGTCACAAGTGAAAGTTTTTTCAGGACACCTTGCTAGAGACAGAAAACCACCCAGTTAAACCAATCATCAAATAAACCACAAGAGCCTTAGAAAGGCACTTAAGAGCATTAAAAACAATAAACAAACATGCAATACTATTAGACGAGTAAATAAGGAGGAATCTAGGTGCAAGAGAAAGTTTGAGAATAAAAAAAAGCTTGTCAAATCTTATTTGATTACACTTATGATGGTTGATCCCGACTTGGAGTCCAGTGGCTAATATAATGAGACACTTTACATACGCACTTACAATAAGAGCCAGAGCATACAATGGAGTATTTTAACTAACTTTAATTTTACTAAATGTTAATATGACTTAATAATTTAGATAACACGGTCTGCCCTGATGGGGTAAACTTCATACATTGAGTAGGTTTAAACAAATTTTGTTGGCAACAAATACCTTTACAAATAAACTTTGACTCAGATCTGTAAAACAACATTCTTACCCATCATCTCATCTCCAATGGCGAAGAATGACTTTCCACTTGCCCCTTGGAAATGGAGGATGTAAGCCAAAAGATCAATAAGGTTCCTACCAACATAATTTCACAAACTGCAATCTTTTGCCAAAATAGTAATCTATTTCAATTATTGCAACGGAATGCATTTGTAGGACCATGGATTACAGTGTCAAATGAAAACAGTTGGCCTGAGTACCCAGTAAGATGATAGAGTTGATTTCTCCAAACTCAGGGACCACTAGGGGATTTCCATGCAGCACTACATTGAGCCCCACCCTCAACAAGTCCTGAATAAAGTTGTCAGAATACTGTTGCACCTTAGACACCCTGAAGACGAGTCTGAATGTTGCCATCACATCATCATTAATATTACTGAAATGACAGGGGGAAACAAAGAGAAACTACTTTTACATTTCTCATATTGACTTCAAACAGGATTTTCCTCTCAAAGAAAATAAGCCAGTATGGATCTCTAGTCACTTACCCATAGGCAACAATATTACAGTTGACGTAGTGACGCGATATCGATGAGGCGCTGAAAATGTTATTTATCTGCAAGAAATTTAAATGGGAATATTTAAAATACTGAAGCAAGACAGGTGTTCTAGGTCTTTGGGCTTTTTCCATTCTGCTCTCACCTTGGTCTTTAGAACAGATGAGAGCACAATAGAAAAACCAGAGTCCACATCCTGCAGAACAGGATCATACTTAAGACCCTTCAGCTCCACTGTCTCCATGAAGTAATGCTGTTCCTGGACCAGGTATGCTGGCAATGACATGGAAAGAAAAGATTGGATGGTAGAAATATAACTGGCTAAGTATAAACATGGTGAATTCAATGTAATCATAACTGGACCTACCAATAAGCAGGCCTAAAAAGACCCCGATGATGAGGAAGATGAAGAGGAAGATGAAGAAGATGCTTCTGCAGCAGACAGGGTTGGAGGGAGCTGGTGAGTCTCCAGATGAAGACCACTGCTTTCCTCCATCCTTCTTCACCTCCATGTTGGATTCACAGTACCAAACTCACAACTCACATTCTGCTGAGTGCAAGTTAGAGTCAGACAAACCTGCTCCTGAATAGAAAAGCTGCCTTCTGTCATCTCAGCAAGTTCCTTGGCGTCTAATGTTTCCTACTCAGGATGTAACTACAAGTGAGACCGACCCAAAAAGAGTGACGAGGAAAGAGAAAGACTGGAAAATGCAGAAAAGGGAAAGTTGGACAGAGAGAATGGGGTAATGTCTATAAGGACAGGAGTTAATAAATGATGCTTGTCTAGGGTAGCTGCCAGCTCACTCACTCGTCAATTCTTCAAAATCATGCTATACTTGAGAAAATGACGCGTTACAGCCAAATCAACGGATTGGTTGACGAACAATGACATCTAACAATAATGGGCACGGTGACCATATAGAGATAAGGGAATTATGACGTCCCAACTAAGTTATTCGAAACAGTGGTGATTTAACACAAAAAACAGAACACACACACCTATATGATGCACTTTCAACTATCTCGTCGGTATCTTCCATTTGTGATGACTACAATCGTAATCATGTCAGCCTAAGACCAGAGATGCCGTGTTCAGACCCGAACCCGGCGTCGACGAAAATCAAAATCAAAATGAAGGAACCATCCTTCAATACAGAACAATAAAAAGTTACAGCCGATTACGAGACTTCACACCACCCCCATCGACGACCTGGAGACATTCTAGTACACTCGGCGTTTTCGCGGGCTGGAATCAGGTGTAGTGGTAATTCACGACAGTGGGGGTTGAGGTGGGGTAAGAAGGACAAGAAGGCTTCATATTCTCACATTACTCACTCACCGCCTCTGTCTCCGGTGGCCCTGGACGCTGACACATTCACAACACGTCGGGGATCTCCATGGAACTCTCAGTGGGTACAAGAGGGGACACATGGATGGATACGTGAGAGAAGAGACGGGAGCCAGGGGTCCAGTATTTGTTCCCCCTGGCGAGGGGGCGTGCCGTGTAAATCCAACTCACCTTTGCTTTAGAAGATGCCGACCAAGCTTCAGAAAGCGTCTGTCGGTCTTCCTCCCACCCTGTCATGATCCCACTGACCTCGGAGACACTTTCTGGTTACACCCAAGTGTGCACAGGCATTTCTCCATAATCTCCGTTTAAATGGAAACGTCGGTCTCTCCTTGATATGCTAAAGACAATAAGAGCTCCGAGTGCAGTTATCGAAATCCATGTAGGGTTGTACCTGCTATCCACTTAAGTCTCTAGCACTGTCCAACTGCAGCCTTACCTTGAGCCATTTAGACTGAGCCACAGAGGAGGGGCAAGACGTTGTGGAACAGTCTTTACCGTGCCTCGATGCCCCCCCCCGCTTCATGACACATGGCTTCTCATACCCAAGGTAACAGTCGCCCTATCTTAGCTTTTTCTCTAATGAGCTCTGGCTCCTTTGTGCGCCTCTAGGCCCGCTAAAACGACGAAGATAGAGGCAGTGATATCTGATTAAAGTTGTGTTACGCAATCAAGTCTTAAGCGTTTTTGATGGGAATACCGTTATCGTGAGTATTTGAGAACCCACAAGTTAAAGAAATCTACTTTACTTCTGCTGGCTAACGCAGGAGTATGTTGAGCTACTTTCCTTGACGTTCTCAATGTATCTGCGGCAATTCTTTATCATATGCTTCGGAGGTAGTACATTAAAACCCTACCACCCACGTAAAGGTGAAATCTCAACAAAGATCAGTTTCATTTATCCCACCGGCCGTCTAAAGAACACTTTCCAACTCAATGAAGTTTATGTCACAAACAAGTTTTGCCAGTGTGCAGACAGGCTTGAACGAATTAACTTTACACAAGACAACCCCCCCTTTGTCTTAATATAGGCTCAAGGACCACAATCAAAGCCTTGATCCCTATTTAGCTGCAAAAGGTTCTTCAAGTCAGGCCACAGGAGAGAGCAACATCAAAATATTGCTTTTGCAATGGTAGAGTGGTTAATCCATTGATTACTTGAGCAATTACATCACTGATAGCTCTGGTAGTGAACCCACTGTCTGTCATATAAATGTAACATGAAATGAATACCCGAGGATTGTTAGCCGTTTACAGACATTACTTTGGGCTCTGGGACATCGGGATAGACATTCGTCATAATTTTCTTACATTGAAAAAATGATTTACTTGAAATTTTCTTATTTGTAAACTGTTACTGAGTTTTATACTTTGAGTGTTGTATGTAACTTTTTATGTCTGTTTGACATAATTATGTGCTCAGTATAACTTTGCTATCTTTACTCTTGGAGTACTGCACATTTTGTGACTTTTCTGATTTGACCTGCCAAGAGACTACAGATGTGAACAAGCTTGAATTTGGTGCGGTACATTAAATGGTTTCATTTATGTAAAAAGCTGCACATAGTCCCTTTTAAATAAATAACTTCAAAAAATGAAAATGATTGTTAGTTGGCCCCAAACTTGCAAATTCTGCAAAGCCTTTAGATAAATACAATATGTGAAATGCTCCCACCTAGTTCATGATAGCAAAGCTATAATTCAAAGTCAGCAATATGGATCGTGCATTTAAGAGACACCAGAAATGTGCTTTAATTTTATTTTCTTATTTAAAAAAAACAGTATAAAGTCAAATTTTTTCTGGGTAAAATAAAATGCTATTGTTAACACTACCCATACATGTAGGCTCTTTGCAACTCATAACATTTTACCAAATCCATACAACACAAACAAAAGTGAAATAAACGTGGTAAATGGACCTGTTCTTATATAGTGCTTTTCTAGTGTAGCTAACACTAAAATCACTTTACAACAAATCCCTCACATTTGTCAAGCTACGTGGTGGGATAAGAATCCGCAACACCCGAGTCCCAGGCATGCACTCTACCCACTGAGCCACAGATCTCCTATCATGCGAGTCTAAACAAAAAAAATCTGCCTTATTGTATGTACATGATAAAAGTAAAATAATGTTTTTCAAAATGAAATAAAATCAACACAGCTGTAAGAGCAGCTATTTTAGCCATCCTGTTGTTGGATGAAGGGATTAGGTATTGCTTCCATGCCATCTTGAGGACAGATTAGCACCACTGAAGTTCCTCTGCATACCACTAGTCCCAACTGCCTTGTGTCTTCTGTCAGCTTTAGCTGGTCATCTGGGTCTGGAAAAACAAAAACATTATAAAAAGGTAAAAGATCGGGTCTAGGATTTATCTTTCCTTTATAAGTGGATCAGTATCAGCTTAATTTAATTCCAATGGTAGAGAACAGAAGTTAAATTGTTGAACCATTATGTTCCCTGAAAAAGGTCTTTTGTAACTGAAACTTACTTTTTTCAGATTTTAGTAGCAAGATATTTTTGACCTGGCAGTCTGTTGCTTACCTTTGTACCATTTCATGTCATATACTGGACCTGATCAGCTTAAATTTCAATAAAAACTGGAAAAATTAGGGTGTTCTCATACTTTTGACTGGTAAAAGACATCGAGTCACAGAGGGGGCAAACAAGTGGGTTAGGATTTCCAAGAGTACACGGGCATCCATTTCAAAACGCAAAAATTCACTTTTAAAATGAGAAAGCAAAAAAAAGGAACAATACAGAAGCTTCAATTAGGACTGGTTTTAATTCATGGAGGAAAATTATGGAGGTAGGGGTCAGGACATGTTAAGAAATATCTAATTTCTTTCTGGTCAAGATGTGGAATAACTACGAGGATGTATAGTGTTGAGTACTTGTATTTTTTATTTATTTATTTATTTATGTTGTTGTATTGTAATATGTAATATGTCTCACTTTTTATTGTGTGCGTATATGAAAAATTGAAACTCAATAAAAACATTGAAGAAACAAAAGGAAATATCTCATTCCTAAAATTAAAGTCTGTGCTGTAAAGAATAGTTAACCAAAATTAATTTTCAAATTTGTAAGACATCTAGCACGACGCTTGTAGGCCCGTGGATCATACCTCTCATGTATTCAATTGTACCGTCCAACACCAGATTCAACAACGGATCAAATCCCTTCAGGACACCACTGGCTGTGAGTGAAACGACAAAGTGTTGGGTTTTAGATAAGAAAGAATCGCAGATGCACTCTTAAAAACAACATTTAAAATCTGGTCTAGAGATGTAATGCATAAACTCAATCATAGTGATTCCACCTAAATGAATTTAAATGTTTAGCGTTAGATTCAAACAGTCTATCGGTCTTTAGCTCACGTTAGGGCACTGCTAGCACGATTAGCCTATTTTAAATACACACCTTCTCGTCCTCCCTGAAACTTCACACGTATTGGTTTGTCAATGTACTTTGACAGGTCAAAGATACTCTCCTTCTTCTTCTTTTCTTTATCCTGGAAAACAAAACGACGAAGGACCATGTCACATATAGCGGCAGGTTAGCTCGCAAATGCACCAAGAACTAGCATTGCATGGCCAGGCAGACAACAAACGTATGAGACGTCTCACATAATTCAATTAAAAACTTTTATTTTAAGGTTTTTTGAGTTTCAGAGCAAACCTATTCTTCCAATTATTAACTATATAAATTGTTATAAAATTAACGTGTAGTTTCGTCAAATATATACGAACTCACCGCCATGTTAGTGGATGACACCGGAAGTTATACTTTGACCTTTCAGTTTTTTCTACTATTCGAAAGATCGAGTGCCCGCGTCTGAGCCAAATGAACAAACTATAAGAAGAAGAAAAAGAAGGCGAAGAAGCTCTATTTACTTTTTATTATTCATCCATACATTTAACCCTTCCTATTTTATAGGAGCAGGTGGGTAGCTGCAGCACCCCGGGACCAACTCCCTCTTTCTTATCTCCCATAATTACCGATAAGGCATGATGGATTATAATATCCATGGCACCTTGTTCATGGTTTCCCCACCCTCGCCCAGTGAGGGCTGGGATAGGCTCCAGCATGGCTCCATTTACCAATTTCAGATAAGCGATTGGCGATGGATGGGTGGATAATAATGCATTTCAATAATCAGGATAGTTATTTATTTGCGTTATTTATTTAAAAATATATTAACATTTGTACTATTGTAAAGATTATCTGAAAAAGAAATTTAGAGTGGTCAGTTACAAAGAGTGGGTTTCAAATGGTCAATTCTGGCATTTTTAATACAACAATATGTCCATTTCAACTAAAATCAATGTCATTATATACTGTCACTATAGTGCAATTTATAATAACACAACTTGAATCTATGGATAGATATCTAACATACAAGACAATGGTCAATTATGACAAAAAGTAGCCTGAATACATAGATTAATGTGAAAGCATGTGTGCCTGGCACAGAGAGGAGCCATGTGTTATAATTAGCTTGTTTTCCAAACTGACCTCCTTTCTGTGTTGACTTGGTGGGTAGCAAACAGGCAGTGAGAGGAGCATACAACTATTAATATCACTAGCTTGCCTGCTGTAAACCAGAGAGAGGGGATAGCACTGGGTTTCAGACTGTTGGTGTGGCTGTGTACATAGTGACATGGCCTGCGAAGCAGATACAGAGCAGGAAACCTGGAGATTACGACATAATGTTTCCTCTGACAAGAACACACGCGAGGAATATGAATCTTCACATAAGGAAGACCCCAAGCGTCAGTTGGACCTTGACGTTATCCCTGACACAGTGCTACAGGTTGAGGGAGAATATTTCTATGTCAACCGACAAGAACTGGCCCTCCAGAGTCCCTACTTCAGAGCTCTCTTCTTTGGCTGTGGAAGGGAGAGACGAAAAAAGCACGTTGAAATCAAAGGAGTGGGCCGGGACCATTTCCGGGCCTTGATAGCATTCACGGAGACATCCACTCTACCACTGGATAGGGAGAATGTTCTGGGGATCCTTGAGACTGCAGATTTTCTCCAGCTGGAGCGAGCCAGACTGCTGTGCTGCAAGTTCCTGGAGAGGGAGCTCCACCTCAGCAACTGTTTGGGAATGATGAGCTACGCCTGGCACCTTGGCTGTACACAGCTCTACAGGGCAGCAAGACAGGTAGTGCTCACACACTTCTCTGCTGTCGCCTCTGATGAGGACTTCCTGTCTCTGTCCAAGGAAAGTGTTGCTGACCTTCTCGCTAGCGACGACCTGTCCATCCCCAAAGATGACCTGGTCCTGGAAGTTGCCCTTCGCTGGACAACTGTCGACTCCACGCGAGAAGAACATTTTCTGGAACTAATTGAGCTGGTGAGGCCCGAGTGTCTCTCTTTGTCATATATCACTGAACTCTTGACCCGTATCAAAGGGTCGGACCCAAGTGCCAAGCTCATCTGTAAATTGAATGAACTTTTCCCTGCCACTTGGTCCATGGGCCGGTCAATATATCGGACCAGGGCCAGAGAGACTTTGTTTGTCGTGGGTGGACCTCATGATCAGGAGAAACAGGCACTGTACCAGTTTCACCCTCTCAGCGGTAGATGGAAAAACTGCGCCCCCCTGCAAAGGAAGAACCTCACACAGTACTCTGTAGCTGCAGTAGGTAATGCTTTGACAGTGAGCATGGTGATGATAATGAGGAGTGGTGATGGTTTACATTGTATTGACTTTGATTATTTGCTATGTAATATAGTCATACAGGAATACACTAATTCCTCTTTACCCCACACACTTATGTTATACCACATGTACCACCTTACCATATTAAGCACACTTGTATATTCGTGTCTTATTTGAGAATGTGCGTTACCACTGCTGCCTCACAGCAGGAAGGGCTCAGGGTTTCATCTCATTACTACTGTGTGGAGTTTGAATGTCTTTCCCTTGTTTGTGTGGGATTTCTCTGGGTGCTGTGGCAATCTTCTAGTGGCATATTACTAGCAGGTTACTAGAAATGCTAAATTAATAAAAAATGTACATGGTCTATGTGGGTCCTGTGATGGACTGTCAACCTGTCTAAGGCTTTCACTAGCTTCTGTTTAAGACCTACTGGGTTATGAGTCCCCACCAGCACCACCCAAATGGTAAATTGAATTATTCTTGTATAGTGTTTTTCTACTCCACCAACCACTCAGTAGTGGTTTACAATATGTGCTTCATATTTACCAAGCATGGAGGATTAAGGTTGGATGCCCTTTCCTGATACCCCATGATGGGATTGAACCTGCCGCACCTGGATTGGAAACACTTTACCACTTCACTCAAGACTGAAGTTGATTAAGCTAGTACAGCATAAAACGTTTCATCTGATGTCATTCTTACAAATGTCTTATTTATTCTATTTCTCTGCTCTTCTAGGAGACAATTTGGTTTTGACGGGTGGCTACTTCCGTGATGTGCTGTGGTTTAGTGTGGATTGGGTCAGGATTTACGAATGTGGGAACCAGCGTTGGGTTGATGGGCCGGCCTTGCTGAAGTCAAGGCACAGCCACTGCTCCATAGGGCTGGATTCAGTGCTGTATGTGCTTGGGGGGAGCATGGATGAAGGGCCTGTGGCTGATGCGGAGAGGCTGTTTCTTGGGTCAGAAGAGGGTTGGGAAGTAATCAGCCCCATGGTGAGGGCAGTGGAGAGGGCGGCTGTTGCTTCACTAGGGTGCTGTATCTATGTGGCATGTGGATTGGATGAAAATGGCGACGTGTACAGTGGAATTCAGAGGTATCTGGCGAAGGAGGATCAATGGGATGTGGTATCCTACTCTCCATTTCCACGGTGAGTGAAATTTCAAACAAAGCTTCGGTTTCCTGTTCACAACATGAAGTTTTTGTTGACAGTGTAGTGCTAAATATGTAAGATTGGCAAACACTTTTACAGGAGTTTTTCTCTCAGAAAAAAATGGTCAGAGGGCCAGACTTTGGTTGATAGGATGTCAACACGTGAAAAAACCTGAAAATTGCATACTTGTGTTTTTATTGCTCATCTCCAGGTATGACCTTTTAGCCACAGAGCTCAATGGTGCCCTCTATCTGTTTGGAGGCCAAGCACTGCGTCTGGATGTGGAAACAGACGAGTGGACCATTCTAAAGGAAGAGTGCCTGGACAGGAAGTTCTTCTATGGCTGTGCCACAGTCAGTGGTCAGATATACCTGCTTAGTGAGAGGAAGACCAATAAAGCATTCCCTAATATGGTGTTACTGGATCCCTACATAGACACTTGCATGGAAATAGATGACGCCATACCTTGCCCCGTGCCCCTCAGGGGGTGTGTCACCATGCAATCGTTCACACGATGCTCCCTAATGTGACTGAATGAGGTGTCAATGAACTTCCTTTCATCAAATTGCAATTATTCATGTGTGATTCATTCTTTAGAAGTTGTTATACCTTGTCTCCAAGAGATCTCACCACAAAAAGGTCCTGTCGTAACACATGTAGTCAGCATGTTTACCTGAAACAAAGCTGGATATAAAACAAGCAAAACATCGGTGCAGTTCATTGTTCATTTATGGCCACGATGGGCTGCCCTGACTTCGCCTCTTGATGCCCACAACAAAGTGGGAAAGTGCCTCAAGAAAACAACAACACACCAATAAGCCAAAACATTACAACCACTGATGGGTAAGGGAATAGCATGGACGATCTTGTCACAATGGCACCTGTCAACGGGTGGGGACATACCAGGCAGCAAGTAAACAGTCCATTTTATAAGTTGATGTGTTGGAATCAGGAAAAATGGGCCGACTGGAAGGATTTTAGCAACTTTGATAAGGGCTAAATTGTGACGGCTGGACAACTTGATAAGAGCATCACCAAAACGGCAGGTCTTGGGTTGTTCCTGGTATGTGGTGGTCATTTTCTGCTAAAGTGGTCCAAATAAGGACAACTGGTGAACCAGTGACTGGGTCACGGATGCTAAAAGCACATCGATGATTGTGGGGAGAGAGGCAAGCCCATCGAGTCCAATCCCACTGAAGAGCTACTGTGGCTCAAATTGCTGCTAATGTGCACTGCCACAAAAGTGTTCAGGAATGGTTTGAGGAACATGACAAATAGTTCAAGGTGTTGCCTTGGCCTCCGTGGGATGTGCTGGAAAAACAAGTCTGATCTATGGAGGCCCCACCTCACCACTTACAGGACTTAAAGGATTTGCCGCCAGATACTAGAGAACACCTTCAGAGGTCTTATGAACTCTATGCCAGAGCTGCTTCGAGCTATTTTGGTGGTACGTGAGGGACCTATACAATATTTGGGAGGTGGTTTTAATGTTTTGACTCATTGTGTGTTCAGCTATGTCAAAGGCTTCCCCTGTCACTTTAGTAACAGGTATTGAATGAGTTTTGTGAAAATCCACCCCCACAAAATGGGACTAATTGTGACACATAAAAATGTTACTTTCCATTCATCCACTGCAGTGGGCTTTGATTGACACAATGCACAATGCTGCATTGTTTAACAAAAATAATTTATTGAAAGTGTGGAACTGATCATGGCGTAAGCAAACCAAGGAGATATGTGCATTCATTACAGATAAAGACTGGTCATGTGTTATTCCAACAAAAGCATTTCTCTCTTTTTTTTAAAAACAACAACTGTATTTGATTTGATGGTATATTTTTGAAAAAACACAAATAATCATCCTGTAGTGATCATTAGTGGGAGTCATCTAGTTGATCAGCCCTTTTGGTACTCAACAATTTATAGACCGCCATTGGTGTAGGGGGGTCAACATGGCCCTGTTCAGAAGAAATTCCAGTTTCTACTCCTGTTTTGTATTGATTAAGAAGGTTCTTAAACACCTAAAATCCAGTATGTAGACTAAAGAAGTAGTCATCTCAGTGAGACAAAAGTAGTCCAACATGTTAGGTGAGGTACTCTGAATGTGTATAGGTTTACACATAATATAGAGAAGCAGGAGAGCTTTTGAAAAAGCCCCCTGTTTCATACTGTTGTCTATTATCAAAGAACAGAAACCACCCTGACTGGAGCCAGATAACAATATAGCAATTCAGCTTTCTATTGTGCTGTGCCCGAGTAAAATAAATGTCTGTTTTCCATGTCACGATTAACCCAGGTGGTCATGGATTTTGATGGAATGTAGGGGGGATTAAGGCCGGATGCCCTTCCCGACACCCCACAGTGGATTCAGACCCACGGCCTCTGGCTCGTCAGTTCCCGAAGCGCGCGCTCCACCAATGAGTTACTGCCACACCCTGTACTGTGTCTGTGTATCGGTTGGATAAATAACATGACCAATAAATATCTGTAAGCAATCAAGGGGAACAGGTATTTTATGAATCTCCTGCTCTAATGAGAGCGGGAGAATCCACTCTAGTCACATCAAAATATGATGAACAAACATGATAACATCTTTACATTCTGGCGAGAGATTTTTTTCTATCCAAGCCATTTAGAATTGTCCTTTTACAGGAGAGCTTGGAATTTAGAACAACCTCAGATTAGCGGTAGAGTGCACGCATCAAGGAATGAAAAGCCCGGCATCGTGGGTTTGATCCCATCGCGGGGCGTCAGGACGGGCATCTGGCATTAATGCCCCATACTGGAGCATCTGGGTTCATGTCCCACGACAGGACTAAGAGTGACAAGTAAAAACAGGCCCAAAGTGTGAAGTGATATTTGGATACAAGGAAGATGACTTGAGGATAAGATCATAACTTAACTTTACTTGGGTTAGGCTCACCAACATCACACACGCACACAGGTATTCCTACGCTACTCCTGCAGCGTCGTATCACTCCGCATAGCTGTAATCGAGCTCCACTACACATCACAACAAAAGGGACCCGGTAACAGAATCTTTTCCCAGGGGCTGCAGTAGCCTAGTGCTTCAGAGCACTTGGCCTCAGGACCTGATGAGCCACAGGTAGTGGGTTTGAACCCACCACGAGGCGTCAGCAAGGATGTCCGGCCTTAACCCCCCTAAGCGCCCTCTAGGTCTGTGTCCACCCCCACAACAGGGGGTCTCTATCTTTTCCCAGGTCACCTATAGGCACTACCTGGCACACCAGCTTCTCAAGCAAAACACTGGGGCTAATCTCACTCAGTCCTTCCCATACATTTGTCAAGTAAAGCCATCTCTACTAGTACGCAGAGTATATATTAAGTGCTTGTGACAAACTAGTGTAAAAATGACAGCCAAGACACAAAACAAGTTCCAGTTGCAAAGGATGAACAAAACCTTTTGTGGAAATCATGCTGTGAGCCACTCTCGTCTCACAATGATACTTAAAATAGAAAAAGAAGCACATTTATGCACACAAAACCACACACAGACACACATTTACATCATGATGAGTCCATATTTCAGTAAGAAATACTTTTTTTGCCAAGGCGTGTCAGTCAGCCATTGGGAGCACTTATTCTACAAAGATATGTTCTCTTTTTTTGCAGCAGGGGGCGCCATGGCTACACGAAAAAGTATCTATCAGCCATTACAGTGACAAACTCCAAGACTGTAAAATATAACTAATTGCCAATTGCACCGAGAAGTTTTTTTAGAAGCTATTTCCTATACAATGGAAAAGCTGCGACAATCTCGTAAGTGTTACCTGTAAACTGTTGATAAAAACCAGTACAGTGACTTCTCCATAGATACACTACAATCACTTTTTTCTCAGCAGGGTATGTACAATCACTCGGCTCTTAGTTTAATGTGCTCACATTAAAATATGTCAAACCGTGTTGATTTGCTGTAACGTAAAATTGGATCAAGGGATCCATGACGACCGATGCATCGTAACTAGGCTCCGATAGCCTTCCACGTGTATTTACAAACAACTATCATTCAGTGAAGAAGAAGAGCTCATAAATATGTAATTAAAAGAAAAGCAGAAGTTCATTTGGAGGTAACGTATAGGAGGAGAGGTTTTATGTTTCACGTATTGGCTCAATGTATTTCACCAAATGCAGTATGCATGGGCTGAGGTGAAGAAGCATATCTAGGCCGGTGTGTATCAACTCATTTCAAAGTAGCAGCACAACAGTCTACAATCAGCTGTGTTGTGGTTTTTTTTTGGTTTTGTTTTTTTTGCTGTTCTGATTCTGAGGATTCGGAAGACCAGAACATGTCCTGACTTGAAATCACAAACAGACAGTGTTAGTGGGGCACCAGCCCTTTGTTTCTAATGATGCGGCCAGTGGAGGGAAGGTAAGTAGTGACGCACCGTTTACCTGGTGGAGCGCGGGTGAGAGGTGGACGAGGACAGTTCTACTATCTGGCCTTGGGCAGCCTGCTGGTCATATTCCTCTGGTTGGTGAGGTTGTTTAGGACACAGTTGTCAGCCAGTGATGCTAATTTGGAGTTGATTGTGCCCTTTCTGTGTTCCCAGCTGCACTCCTCTTCCTCACCAGGTTCCCTCTCCTCTTCCTCATCCTCTCCCTCACTCTCCTCATCACTGCGTTCATCTCGCTCCACCTACAGGAAAGATGTTTATTGGCTGTAACGTCATGACACACGACTGTCTCTGCACATGCGGTCGTCTCAAATTGCGGGGGAAGAGATTTGTTGCCTTACATGCGGTTAAGTTGTCGCCCGATGAGCGTTATAACTTAAGAAGGAGCTGCGCCGGATGAGCTTTGGTTTCATAATGAAACTGCTCTTGCAGATAACACCGAGTGATCTCAGAGTCCTCTCACCTTGCCCAAGAAGACAAACTTGTAGACCATACGAAGAATGAGATAGGCCCAGAAGATGTGCAGCGCCTGTAGGACCAGCAGCAGGGCATTGAAGAAGTAGTAGCCAGAGAAAGGCTGGAAATAATCCAGGGAGACCACCAGGGTCGTGTAGACCACTCTGGAAAACAAATGAAAAATGGTGGTGAAGGACTAGATTTTACACTTTGATCGCTTAGACTGTTACTTGGGAATATTCCAGAGTGTAAATGCAGCTACTCCCTAGCTCAATGCTGTATGTGGTGTATTTAGCAAAGGACTTTTAAAAATACAGTAAGCAAGCAATTGTAGTGTATAT
>OMLC01070478.1:0-15540 GCA_900302585.1 Regalecus glesne
TCGATAGATAGACAGAGAGAGAGAGACAGACAGAGAGAGAGACAGACAGAGAGAGAGAGACAGAGAGAGACAGAGAGAGAGACAGACAGAGAGAGAGAGAGAGAGAGAGAGAGAGAGAGAGAGAGAGAGAGAGAGATTCACACTTCAATTTGATCAGCAGTCTGAGGATAAGGCATGTGATTGTCAGGGAGATTTGTGAAGTATAATAGAACTTTGTTCATGTCAATGCCTTTAGGATTTTTAAAAAGGATAGTGTTTAGAGCATTGAACTTTATTGATATCCTGTAATGAAGCACGGTCTATATATTTAAGTTTTACAGGTTGAATAGTTATAGTCATGTGTACTAGCAATAGAGTGTAATATAATTATATATTGGATGTATGATAGCTCGGTTGAGAACACTTTCTTGAACAAATGGGTATTTGGCACTAACTTAACCAATTGTATAATAATGTAGAAAATGTTCAAATTTTTAATATCTCCTACCAGTTCAGATTATATCAGTAACAGCTAATATAGATGAAGAATTTTAATAAAGGCAAAAATTCTTTCATATCCCTCAGCAATTTAGCTCAGATATAGCTGATAATGCATCCACCGTGTGCCTGGCCCACCTGTTCACCTACCAGGACTTTGATGAGGGGACCCTTGGACTTGCCTATGTGGCCCCTTCCAAACCCATGGCCCTTGGAGGCCTGTGCCCCAAACGTAAGGGTTTTATTTTTAAGAGGAAAAACTGTACTTCACATAAATTCTACAGTTCCATGATGCCGTATTGTATGATTATGAAGGCATACTTGTAACTATACATGTTATCTGCATTATTGAAATATAATTATTGTGTTATTTATGACGGTCTGATTTACTGCACATCTGTCTTGCGGTATCTTTTAAAAAACTATTCAGGTTCCCAAGATCGTGGCAAATACAAAATAGTTTTATAGTTGTCAGGCCTAGAACATTAACATAAAGTGTTTGGTATCTATAAGTTATAGGGGCGGCATGGCTCAGTGGGTAGAGCGGTCGCCTGGTGATCGGAAGGTTGCAGGTTCGATCTCCGGTCCTGCAGAGAAGCGTGTCGAGGTGTCCTTGAGCAAGACACCGTTCCCCTAACTGCTCTGCCCTGTGATAGACTGGCGAACTATGCAGGGTGTACCCCGCCTCTCGCCCAATGAGAACGGAGATAGGCTCCAGTTCCCCCGTGACCCGATTTCAGATAAGCGGTTGACAATGGATGGATGGATGGATCTATAAGTTATGATTTATAATGCAGTGGGAATTTTTCTGAAACCCATTTTCCAATAGGTCACGTGTTAACTGTAATTCTTACCTAACAGTTGCTCTGTTTTAAGATTTCAATAAGCATTGATAAATTAAAGTCTTGGAAAAAATGACCTAAATTTCATAGAAATGTCCTTTATTTATTAAAAATCTATATCAATATACCTAGCAAAACTGATGTGGATCATTTTTCTTGCATTTTGTTTCTTTGTAGCATACTACCCATCTCATTCTATCAAGAAGCCCAGTTACCTTAACACTGGTTTAACCAGCACCAAGAACTATGGGAAAACCATTCTAACAAAGGTATTTTAATTCAGCTCTTACCCTACTGGCCAGTCAAAAGATGGAAAAGAAAAAAAGAAAAGGCTGTACACGCCCTTTGAGCCAGGATGATGCAACATTATGCAACTATCATTCCACCAGAAACCGACTGCTATTTAGAGCCGACACACCTTTTGGAACTCTTTTTATATAATTATTTCAGTTCTGTTGACTCGTGTTTTATCACTTGACTGTGTGTTATGTTAAATTGTATCAGCAATGTCTACGTAACATAACTGTTTATTACTGATTTTATTGGTTGTGCAACCCAGCTCTAAATTCAGGCCCATAAGCACATCAGCATTATATTGCTATGCATTTGACAAGATGATAGAGGCTTCATGTTGGTTAACACAGAGTGACCTCTTTAACCCATACTCTCAGCACATATCTGGCAGCTGTACCGTAACCCAGCAACACTGGTATGACAGTAAGCTTATGTAATAGTTAATGGATGATTAAAATTATCCCTCAGTGTCATCCTTATTTTTCTTTTAAACGTCATAAATAATGTCAGTTCTGGGAGATATTTATATATTTAATGTTTACTTTTTTATTTGATTGATAGATAATGTGCTCAGAGATAGTCAAGTGATTATGTATTCATATATCCTTACTGGCGTTGGTTCAAGGACCCTGTGTCTCCCCCACAAATATTTTCCTACTTTCATAACTTATGAATACTATTGTGAGTTGGCTACCACTATTCCTTTTAAAATTAATGTAATTTAGAAGTGTGTGATAATCATGAATTAGTCTGGTTTGTTTCTGTTGTCCACCAGGAGGCAGACTTAGTGACCACCCATGAGCTGGGCCATAACTTTGGAGCAGAGCATGACCCTGACAACTTGCCCCTCTGTGCCCCGAGTGATGATCACGGTGGAAAATTTGTCATGTACCCCATTGCTGTGAGCGGTGACCATGTCAACAACAAGGTACCCTCCCCACTGGATGAACAGTAGATGTGTGATAGGTGGTATGAATATATAAAAGTCAGGGAAAATGGGTATGCTTGAATGTTTTCAGAGACCGTTTCGACTAAAGTGTAAACAGCATGTTCCATCATTAAGAATAGGAAAATTTGAAATGCTAAGTTAGTGGTACTGAGAATAAGACCATGCAAAATCATGCTGCCACAAAACTAGCCAATTGAAGCAGCTTTTTCTGCTTATCCACCAGTCACAAGTTCAGATTCACACAGCTGCAGGCCTGTTATTATCTCACACGTTTCAATAATTCCTGAAGCAGTGAATGGTGCGTGCGTGCATACAAGCACTGGTAAAGTTGAAAAAGGCCCTTTTTCTGTGAAAACAACATCCTTTGAAACAAACTCGGGTGCTCCATGTTTTGTTCAACTTCTACTACTACTGCTATTTTGGCTATCCCTATTAGGGGTTGCCACAGTAGAACATCTATCTCCATCTCTTCCTGTCCTCTCCTACTTCCCCTGTCACACCAGCTATTTGCGTGTTCTTCCTCATCACATAACCTCCTCTTTGGTCTTCCTCTTTTTTGTACAACTTCATGAACCCAAAACGACATATAGACGACTCCCCATTGAAAAGATATTGGTCTACTCTTGTTGGTCAAGAACTTATTGCCCGCCGGTTTTCCAAGATGCCACCCGAATAAAATGACTTCTAGAGAGGCGTTAAGGTTTCACCCGTTCAGTAAAAGAGCTACATTAATCTACTGTCACCTGGATCAAGGTTGTTAAAGATTAGATTAGGACACAAAAGCCATGTAACTACTCCTAATGTACCATAAGAAAATAGTATATTCTATTTAGTATTTGTTATATTTAGTATATGTAAATAAGATGGGCTAAAATGTAGAGAATTTCGAATTTCCCCTTGTGGGACTGATAAGGGAATCTTTTTTTAATCTATTTTTTCTATTAAAACTGTAAAATATTGTCAATGTAACAGCAATTACAGGATTACAATACAGCACTTGGCAAACACCCTTTAATTGAATGCTACTCTTGTCAAATGTGAAATGCTAATTATCCATGCCATGTGTATGTTGTTTTATAGTGGTTGATAGTGTAACATTATAACTTCATCGTTGCCAAAGATGGGGGTCCCTCCTGCTATTATTTTTCTGTTTTTCTTACTTTCTTGAGAGCCTTTTGTTCTTCTCACATACTTTCAAATTTGTATGAATAACAATGCACTTCTGAGGTATCTCACACTGCTCCCTCTTTGTTGTCTCCTCTTCTGTCCTACCAAAGCGTTTCTCCAACTGCAGTAAACGCTCCATCGGGAAGACGTTGAGGTTGAAAGCTTGGGTGTGCTTCCAGGAGAGAAACAGTAAGGTGTGCGGGAACTCACGGGTTGAGGAAGGTGAGGAGTGTGATCCAGGGCTGCTCCATCTCAATGATGATCCCTGCTGTACAAGCGACTGCAAGTTCAAACCTGATGCCCAATGCAGGTATAAACCACACACCACAAATCTTTGTGTAAATTAATCAGAGGTCAGTGGTTTTATACTGAATAGTATTACCATGACTTTGATTCATTTTAACCATTCCAAAAAAGTTTCAAAGTTCCACAGACAAGATGGTTAACACTGACGCTTGTTAATGCCACAAAGTAAGAATTCCATGTAGTCTCCGTAAATCTCTTGTTGTTCTGATGCCAGGTAAATACACGCATACTAAGACATGTATTTCTATATCTTTGTTCCACAGTGACAGGAATAGTCCTTGCTGTAAAAGTTGCAAGTTTGAGCGACCAGGAAAGAAGTGCCAGGAGCCAATCAGTGCTACATGCAAAGGCATGTCTAGCTGCACAGGTGAGTGCCCCCTGTTGGAGACATATGAACCTTGTTGCAACATGCAAGAACTGTAGTATCGGATTTGCCTCTGGATCTGTGCCTTAGTATTGGTTTTTGGTCTTTCTAAATGAAGAATTCAATGACACAATGCCTAAGATGTGTTTTCTTGTAAATGGTTGGGGAAACACTCACACAGATGACAGTTACAGTTACAAATAACTATGGGACAACAGTGGTACCTTGAGATGTGTTACATCTGGTAACAAAGTGGGTCTATCAACATTCACTTTACCTCTTGATCTTTTATTCATGTCACAGGCAACAGCAGTGAGTGTCCTCCTCCAGAAAATGCCCCTGACAACACCATATGTGTTGACAATGGCCTCTGTCACGGTGGAGAGTGCAACCCTTTCTGTGAGGCCACGCAGAACCTTCAGTCCTGTGCTTGTAATGGTAAGAGATGATAGAAAGGTCTCCTTTAAAGGTGCATTGTAATTGACTGATTGTTTTTGCATTTCGGTCTAAAAACTGGCTGAATGAGGTCATTGTTTAGGTGTAGTTTGGATTCAATAAAGGGAAATAAAATCATATTAAATCTCTTTATCTGGGAATTTGGTTGTGCAACATAAAATACTATAGTTCCAAATTGAGAATATCCAGTGTTGTCTCATTTCTGCAATCATTCCACAATAATATGAATGAAAGTATATTCAGCAAAATAAAGTTGAGTAATCAAGTGATGTCAGTAAAGTGCAATGCATTTATAATAGTTTTTGTGCTATGACTTCATTAGATATGGTCGATTTTCACGAGGTCCTATGTACCATCTGAGTCTGCATTGCTCAGGATTGGGTAGGGGAATGCACAAATTCAATTTGTCTAGAGGGTCATTAGTGTGTCACCTATTTCATGTAGTACAAGGCACAATCACAACAATGTTGCTGATGTTAATCAAACTCCACAGTAGAAACGGTCTGCCAGTGCTACATTGGTATTTTACATACTGTAATGTTATTTCTTGGAGTGTCCAAATGCTTCATATCCCCAAAATCTGTACAACCTAAACTGAAAGGTTACACAAGTCAATAAGCCATAATTGATAAAGGTATTGAAATTGTGTCATACATAAGAAGTACAAAAATCGTTTTTATGAAATTTTACTTAAAAAATGCTCAAAACATATAGATCCAAATCAATTCTGAATGTAGCGAATTGAACAAAATACAAGTTGTTTAAACTATATACGTTTTTGAGATATGCTCATTTTTATGAGCAAAGCGTAAAAATGTTTTTATCGTTTCATTTGCAAAAGAAGTATTTAATCCCTCATGCAGATGAGCAGGTCTGTGGGTGGCAGGTGCTGTCTACATTTTCAAAGGGTTTAAATACAGTTGAATGTTCTTTCAATGCAGAGACAGAGGACTCCTGTAAAGTGTGCTGCAGAGGCAAAGATGGCACCTGTGCCCCCTTTATTCAAGCAGATGGCAGATTCCTTTACTTGCGCAAGGGAAAACCCTGCACCGTTGGCTTCTGCGATGAGGGGGTGAGTAACCGATTGTTCGTAAAGTTGGATTCCGGTTTTCACATTTTTTGTTTGGTTCAAACTTCTTCAGAGGTCAAGTGCAATTCAACACAATTACATAATGCTACAATTCCTGAAGATTTACATACAAAAATGTCCTGTTTATAATTTATGTTACTGGTGTATTCAAGACTATAGTTAATCCACAATTGATGAATACTTTTGTAGTTGCTCATTTTAATGGTTACTGTCTGGTAGGAATTTTCAAGGTAAAATAGATAAAGAAGGTAAGGGTTTCATGTCTACTCCACAGCAGCAAAATGTGAAAATGTGAAGAATAAGGAAGGTAGTGCAGAGTTGCTTGGACTAACTAGCAAATATTGCAGACCAAGGTTGTATAAAAACTTTACCAACAGCTGAAACATCAACATTAGTAGTTAAAAATCAAGTCAGTTTACATTTGCGTTGTTCAGTGTTGGGGAAGGTACTGGTTCAAAATTGCTCGCAACGCTCTCTAATTTTACATAAATCTCTGAGATTTAGTTATGAAATGTCAGTGAAATTACCACTATCCCCAAATTATTATCTCCAGTGAATAATATCTGTATCCACTTGATGAATCATATCCATGTGTTCTTCTGGCAGGGAAAGTGTATGAAGCAGGTGCAGGATGTGATTGAGAGGTTGTGGGATTTCATTGACAAGCTCGACATTAACACATTTGGTAAGTCAAATGAGGGCCTACTCCTACAATATTGATAGCATACATTTTAAACAAATAGTGGTATGTAATTGAAGTTAGCGGTAAAATTGAAGTCAATGTTTGAAACAATAAGACTTGATTCCCAAAGTTTTAGGTCTTTTAAATAATTTTATTCATTATTTTATTTTTTTCAAGTATTGAGTTTCACATTTTCTAGTCTTCAGTGCTTCTTGCTGTAGATTTCAATAGCTGAGTATTCTCAGGTATTCGTTTCTCTTTTGTGCTGTTTCTCTTTTGCTGTGTCTCTTTCCACTATTGCTCTCATTCTCCCTCTCATGTCTCTCTCCTTCTGTCACTGTCCAAAAGGCAAATTTTTAGCTGATAACATAGTTGGCTCTGTAGTGGTGTTTTCCCTCGTCTTCTGGATTCCACTCAGTATCCTGGTTCACTGTGTGGTAAGACATCCTTCTCCATTAGCTCTCCTATGTTTTTAACATGTCATCCACTGCCGATGAATTAGTAGCATTCACTTTTTCAAGGCCAGTTTTCAAAATGCTGGATCATTAATCTTACTTTGTCTTTAATTTTGTTTCTTTCTGCACAGGACAAACGGCTTGACCAACAGTATGAGGAGAACACCAAGTGTTTGTACTACCCTCCAAGTGTAAGTGTCCCCTCTGTCAAAAGGCTTTACCTGATAATGGTCATATGCACAAGGCTTGCTGCCCTTAACCAGACTAATACTGCAACCGCATAGCTCATTAACGTACTAACAACATGGTGATGAAGAGAGCATGAAAGTTGGTCAGTGAGGTTTTTCTTTCTCCTAAATCCACTTCTGGAACCCTGAACAGGCTTAAAATTTGTGTATTATCCAAATATTGTTAGGCCTGAAATTAAGCCCATATTTGAATATATATTTTCTCAAAGCTTTTTTCTCATCTCAACAAGCAAGTAATAAAAGTACATGTCTTTTTAAAGTGATTTTTGCACACAGGCATGGTGTCATCAGTAACTACACTTTTATTTATAAACTTAAAGAGGATACTCTTTTTCATGCAGGAAAAAGATTTAGAACATCTTTTAGATGTATAATATTTTAGCAATTTGGACTCGTGCGTTAATATTTTTATCCATCATCCCTGCATTATAGTCCCAGTGGCAAATAAACTGATTATACATGGGAGCAATGAATATATGTTTGATCTAAAACTGGGAGAAGGTGTGATGTGAACATGTGATGAGACTAACTGTCATGAAGGGCCTTGCTCTGCTGGGCTCCAAATGACCTGTCGATCACTCTTTGCCTTGGCCATTCTCATTGGAACTGCAGCAGATGGTGGAAGTTTGTAGTAGAGCTCCCGCCCTAGGTGAGTGTGTGTACCTTGGCTTGATGTTGCGATGCGTTACCATTGGGTCCATGATGGTGCATGGTCGGTGGCCCTGCGTGTTTAGATATTCTTGCTGTCCCTTACTTTTTGATGTATTCGCCTATCTAGTTTCACATTTACAGCCCAGTCTCCTTCAGCTTCTATCTCACAAAAAAAAGTGAGAGACTGAACCAGAGGCTTGTGCATGAGTAATTTGACTGAATAGACGTAAGCATGTGCTCCTCTGCAAAGCTGTCTTCAATTCAGAGTCCTCCGTGATGGCAAGAGTGCATTTTGAGAGCATTCTTGAGAAGAGGATTACGGAGATTGCACCTTGTTATCTTTTGTGGGGCCCATTGGAGAGTGTAGCCATTTTAAGTTGGTATCTGTTGGTGTTAAGTCACTGCAAAAAACAGATGGCAATGTTTATATTGTGATTATAGTTTTTGTTTTTGATGGCCGTCTGTAGTGTTGTCAAGTCCTACTGTCTATTGATGACTGAGGGTATCCTCTTTCTTTTAACAATCAAATTTAATTCTCCTAATTGTATTTGTACGCTAGTATTTTTACGCTTAAGAAACAGACACACACACAAAATAAGGAACTATACTACCATCCAAAACTGCCATGCTCATTGGATGGTAGAAACAAATAATGGTGCTCTTTGAATAGAATGGAATATATGAAAATAGGGACTGGATACCAACCTCAGTCAAAGGCAGATATCTTTTGAGATCTTTCCCTCACATGCTGTCCTTCCTCTACAGAGTCAGGAGATGCTAAGCGTCTTAGAGTCGGCGCCTGTGCGCAACGTCAAGCTTCCTCCTCCCTTCTTCTCCGCCGCCCGGACCGCACCCTCCCTGCCACCACAGCCCCAGCAGCAGGCTCAGGTGGGGCCTTTGCTCATGGACGGCAGCAGCAGCAGCTGCTCTACCCCGGCCCCAGGTCCGAGCTGCGGCCCCACCCCGGCCTGCGGAGGGGGACCACGAATGGCCACCATCCAGGAGGACACCAGCAGCGACTCTCATCTGGGAGAGGAGGGCACGGTAGAGGACGACTTCACCACCGCAGTAGCTTACTTGTCGGGTATGAAATCCTCCTACGAGGATCTGACAGAGCAGAACCCATCCTCCAGGGAGCGCCGGCGCCTGAAGAGACAGGCCTGCATTGACACAAAGGAGACTGAATGCTGAGGTCAGTATCATTTGTTGACAATGCCAGCAACAATGCACATGGAGACACTCTACACACATACATCTCTGATGTGTTTGAGGGAACATGGAGATAACTCAATAAATGTGCATTTTTCTTAAACAGTGATGGCATACAGGTTACAGTAGATCCAGTTGTAGTGTGTCACAGGACTATGGACCATATTTAAGCTGACATTAGGTGTAGATATTTGCTGCAAGAAATTGAATAAACCAAAAGTAAAGTACAAATGGTGCTAGAGTAGTCTCGTGATGCCTGTGACTGTAGTTTGGAATCGCTACTGAGTGACTTTTTGTTTCAGGCAAATTCATCCTGTGCCTTTTTTAATGATATTTGTGAAAGTACCAGCTGTTATTCAAATCTGGTCAATCCAAGACAGTATAGTATTTAGAAGTTGGTTTTATGTAATTTACTGTCTTTGTGAATGAAAAATTTCTTGACTGTATTTTAGAGCCAAATCGTCTTTGTTCTTTGTGGAAAAAGTCAGTCCTTGTATTCAGATTCTTTTCCTAAACCAAATGTTTTCAAACCCCAGTACTGTAACTTGATCCTATGGCTCTATTTGCTTTAGTCTGTGTGTCCTTTTGACCAAAAAGAAGAGAAGCAACCATTGTTGACCAAATTGAAGGAAGTTTTGTTTTCAAAACTCAAAATTATGTAACATCTTTGCCCTAACAGCTGTGCAGACTGTACTGTCTCCACAGCTGGAAGATCAGAAATCATATCAAGAGTTGTATCCACATTGTGTTCCGTGGGAACTAGACAGTTCAGGTTGACACACTTCTAAATTGTTGATGTGTAGACTGAACCTTAAATCTGTAAAGATTATATCCTTAATCAGTTTCTTTAATTACTGTACCTAAAAGTATTGTTCTTTTCACTGGAGGAAGACCTGTGTGTTTGTGTGTGTTGCTGGTTCTTTTTTGTTTCATGTGAAAATACTATCTCACCCATGGCTTTTTGTTTAGGCTTAAAGCTTGTATATAATTTTGACCTTCTCCATACTTAAATGCAATGTTTGAATAAGGAACGATAATATCTTCAGTATTACATTTCTGCCGTTTGACCATTTAATAACTATCTTGAAAAGTAAGGGACTATGATAGATCTGTATCATTATAACTGTTTTTCATCATATTGTTGCCTAGTGATACTTGATCCACATGACAACCCTGAAGAAATGGTAATGTGCCTTTTCTGCTGTTGTGCCTAAAATACTCTCTTGTATGCAACAAGTCTCAATAATGAACTAGGAGCCAGTCCCTTTTAATAATGTAGTAGAACACTAGTGAGGATCAAATGTTATTTCATCAACTCTATTTTTCTGACTTGTGCCAGTTTAACCGTGTAACTCTAAGTGTGGTTTTGTTGTCTTTGCATTGCTTCTTGTCATATGTTAAATATTACAACTGGCTCAAATGAAAGCTGTAGATTGCTCATATATTGCTTGCTCTATTGGATCAATATTCTGTTCTGCATAAGGGTCTATGGATGGATTATATGAATTTAAATATTTCTGTGCTAATAAACATGTCCACCCATAAGGTAAGTTTAAGTTCTTGTTTGCATTAACTACACATATACAAAATAAAAGTATTTATTGTACAGCACAGTTACAATGTGTTTCTTTAAAAAGTAGCTGGGTGGGTGACATACCTGACTGAGAGCCAAGGAGGACATTCAAATGAAAGTTGAAACGTACTCCTGTTTTGTTTTAAACCAATGTCCAGGTGACCTGATGCAACCATTTTGATTTTACAATGTGTTTTGTTTCTCACACCCCATCATTTCAACCATCTCTTTATCACAGTGAACTCCATGGTCATGGGATTATCATTCAGTTTCCTCCACAGTTTGAATGCTCCACTTGCCAAAAAAAGTCTCTTCCAATAGAAATAAAGGAATGCCAGCTAAAGGACACATCTACTTCCTCAGTATATTTGGAGTAATGAACAAGTGGTATCTCAAAAGGGAGAACTTTTGAAATAAGGCTCCTTCCCCAGTCACAGCAGGCTGCTTTCTGGGTTCTGTGCATCCACATCTCCCCAGTAAGGCAAGATGAAGGGCAGGCTGGCTACACGACTCTCCAGCAGCCTCCACAGGTTCTGGGCAACAAACTGGTTGCCCTTGTCTGACAGATGCAGTCCATCAGACAGGTAAGCAGTGTAGTCCTGCAGCATGGAAGATCAAAGTTTAAAAAAAGCACTGGTCATCATTTGGTGTGCTGTGAAATTCTTACATGCCTACTTAAAGGATAAAAGATCTGTTTTACATGTCACAATTAGTTCCCACATTGTGGAGGTGGACATGGATCTAGATGGAGCATGGGGGATTAAAGCCAGATGCCCTTCCTGATGCCCCGCGGTAGGTTCAAACCCGGGACACCTGACTTAATACAATAAAATCTCATTGAACTTGATTTTATTATTCATTACATTAATCAATTCATTTTAATATTCATAAAATGTAATGCATTCTAAAAAATACAAAATGTTTCAACATTTTGTATTGATTTTCTTTATGATCTTCGTTGGTTATAAATCAAAGTATTACACTATATCAAGGTTAACATTTTTTGCTATTGCCCATACAGAACAGCTTGTTCAGAAATCTGAAGTTTTGATCACCAAGTATCCACCATACATAGTGTGAGGTGATCCCTTATAAGTTGATGCAGCAGTAACACTGAAGAGTACAGTAAAAAAAAAAAGAAGCATGATCTCCTACCTGTCCATCTTTCTGCATGAGTGTCCAGAGGTCCAGAACATCTGCCCCGCAATGACCAGCTGCCTGAACACAAGCCTGGGCGTACTGGCCTGCCACCGAGTTGAGACGATTCAGTGGACATCCTACAGGTCAACAACAAAGTACTCATGAGACATTTTCACATACAACTCTTTAAAAAGTCTAGACCAAGAGTTCACAGCACTGTTAAATCCGGTCAGATTTATAACATACATTTGAATACCACGTACACCTCTTGGTTAGAGTGGGAACCCAAAGAGAAAATTAAGGACATGGGGTTGATGAATGGTGGGCTCACAGCCGTACAATTTAGTGACTTTAAGCTCCCTAGCAAAGCTAAAGAGAACAAGTTCGGCAGATAGAGTTCAGGACATTGTCTTTGACCACATTGTTACATCATGCTATTTCTTTAATTAGATTCAGACTGAAGGAAAGTTACTTCTACACTGAAAAATTGTCCATGTTATATCTATTTACACACAGACTATGATGAGTGGTTTATTTTTGCCAAACGTTTATGAATAGTTTATGATGAAGTCTTAACTTTAAGAAAAATAACAGAAAAACTTTAAGTACACATCAAATGGATTAGGTGTGGAAAGGCCGTCTTTGCATATACACATGCCCATTCAATCACCACAGCAGTCCATTCAGAAACACTGATTTTAGGGAAAGAGACAACATTTGTGTGTGCGTGCACACATCACCTTTTAGTAAACACTCTTTTTCCCAGGCTGGCTCGTGAAGAGGTGGCGGGCTGATGAAGATGACTTTTTCTGCAGGTACGCCTGCTGAGGCCAGGTGTCGGACAATCTCCTTCAGGTTGTCCGAGTACTCCTGCAGAGGGACGTGCTGCTGCGGATTCTTATCTGAAAGAGAGAGAGGTAGGAGGCCAGAATGATAGTTCAGAGAACATAAATGACTCCACTGTAGTTTTTAAATCACTTTCCAAGACTTCAAGGACATTTTCCTTGGATATATATGACAGCCCTTGCCCACAGTTAGTTATATTGTTCAGAATCAATTGTCAGAGGAAGGCTAATTTCAACACAGATGGACTGACACACACATAGAGAAACAAATTGTTCTTTTTTGATCACCGAGTTTCATTTGAATATGTTCATTCATAATGCATTTTTCACCAATGGGAAATATGACTCGACTTTGGATATGGGGTTGACAATGGATGGATGGAAAAGAAGATGTTGAATTATGGGTGTGTTGGGTGAGTTTAATATCGCAACCAAAACATCTACCAAGGGGGCATTTTGAACTAATGGTTTTAAATGGAACAAGTAACTTTTAGCTTGTTTACGACTGAACATACCCCAAAACAATAAGCACTGATGTGCAGTCGCAGCAACTGAAAATATGGCAAAAAAAATTATCAGCTGCAAATTGTACAGATAATACATAATCTCAGCAAGTCAAAATACAATTTTATCATGCTACTTTACCATTTTCTTTGATATTTGATCCATTTGATAATTCTCAAGGTCTTTCTCATGACCGGAGAATTAATCTGTACATGTTCAGAGTTTCCTGGACAAATGGGGAGCCTCATACAATAACTGTCTCTTAACATCACTAGTTATATAACTGCTGAGGTGGCACAACGTCCCAACATCAGAGATCATGGTTCAAGCCCAAGGGAACATAACGGACAAATATGGAAAAAAACGTTTGAATCCAACCTGTTGAAACATACCTTCAAGAGCACAGTCGTTGGCCCCAAAGAAAACGGTGACAGCTACTATGTTGCGGTGTGCTTGGTCTTGGATGGGGATGAGGCGAGGCAGAATAATCTTAGCCCATCTGGAGTTGTATCCTGACAGTCCTCTGTTTGTAACGTCACACTTTCTGGTAGGCGATGATCAGTTTTCGAGATTTTAAAATATTATACACAACTGGCAACACATTGAATAATAACATAACTGTATTTGGACATTTGGGGAGGGGGGGACATACCTGGCGAGATTGTTGGCTATCTCTGAGCCCCATCCATTGGCTTGGAATGAAAACTGAAGTGATAAAATAATATAAATATACAACAGATCGAAGGGACCAACAGGAATACCTACTCAAAACCACTGAGCTATCAACACTGGGATACCGTCACGACTAAATGGCCCATTCAAAGTCTTATGGTTTATAGTATGTCGATGACATAAAAACAAACAACTGAAATGACTGACTACATATGAATTTTATGAGAACTAACCTGTGTGATGGAGTCTCCAAATAAAATCACTTGAGGCCAGGTTATAGTTTCAAAATTGGACATGGTGAACCTGAAGTGATACTGATTTGAGAATATAGATTTGAGGTTTCGCATTAGAAAGTGAACAATTATCCGGTCATTTCTTCTTCTTCTATTCAGTTTAACTGCAACTCAGATACCAATAGACACACTATAGCCCTCTAGAGGTTTGAAAATTAAATTACAAATATTTCTCAAAAAGTGAATCTGTTCAACTGGATCGAAAGTTTCTTCAGAAACGTTTCTTCGCTCAAACAGGTGACATTTTCAATCTGAGCTGACTGGAGCATCCCCACCCGTATAAACAACCCAGTTGTTTATAAGGTTGGGGATGCCTCATACCAAATAGCTGGTTTCATATGCAAGTTTGGTCATTGACTGTATATTCAGTGTTGATGAATACTATGTACAGAGGAGTGGGGTATATTTGAAATCACAGAATTCTAAGATGATGACAGATGTACTCTTATGACCTCACCTTTGTTCAAGGATGGCGGTTACCGTTTAACTTAGATGGTCTATTTCACTCCCCCCCGTTCAAAGCAGCTTTTCTCCCTATCGCCACCTATCAACTAAAAAACATAGTTTGTCACTTATACACCGTTTGTGAAAATGTTCTGTTGATTTTTGTGTGCCATAGTTCACACTGAAGTAACAAGGCTATGGAGCGTAATGTGGTTATGCCAAGATGGCGACGATCAGACTAGCGGGCTGCAAATTTTGGTGCACAAGAAATAATTAGGTCGATTCAGTCTGTTATTAGATCAGAGCTTGTCCACTTTGTGACGCATGATGTCGTTCTCGAAGGCTACTGGTCCAAAACAGACATGCGCAGAATTGCGCTTCCTGTGTATCAACTGCGGGGAGATCGTGTATGCCTGTAAAATATAAAATTTGGTTAAAAAAGACGGTTTTGGTGGACCAGAGACGCCCAGAATAAACCAGTTAAATTATGTTCTTGTGGTCCAGTGTGTGTGCCCGTATGGAGGGCCGCTGTGGGTGTTACAACTGGACGAGAGTTTCGCTCTGCAGCGTCCATGTTGTGCCCAAACAATTTAGAATCCTGATGACCAAAGAGACGCATGTCCTGTGATGCTGGACCACTGAGCTCCACTTCTTCAACATACAACACAAACATGCCACGGTAAGTCCTATCTATCTATCTATCTATCTATCTATCTATCTATCTATCTATCTATCTATCTATCTATCTATCTATCTATCTATCTATCTATCTATATATCGATCTATCTATCTATCTATCTATCTATATTCCCATCTGTCTGTCTACCTAAGTGTCTGTCTGACTTTCTGTCCGTCTATCTTTGGGAGAGACAGCCCCCT
>OMLC01070494.1:9832-29595 GCA_900302585.1 Regalecus glesne
GAGAAAGAAGTGGGAATGTGGTCAGACTTGATTCTGGTTTGGGCGTATCGACTCCACCTTTGCAGGTGAGGTAAGCCGGGGTTTGTACCGCACCGTAAGTATTGGCATGAAGAAACACAGCGGGACCGAGAGCCGCTGAGTTGAATCAGAACACACACAGCAGAATTGTACCTCTGCCAAGTTAGAATCAAGTGTGTGTGTATTGGAGGGTATCTCAAACGATGAGCCATGCGTCGGTCAGGGTTTTGGTTTCCTTGTGAAAATCGGATCCACACTGAACACACATTGCCTACCCTTGGATGCATCCAGGGGCGGGACGGGGACCTTAGCCCAAACACTGGATCTGTCTCAAACCCAAGCTAACAAATCACATGCATTTCCAACTTACGAAGGGGGCCAATGAGCCGGCTCGCTGAACAATCTGCTCTTTGTCGTCCCCCGTTTCTGATCAGTACTGGAAAAACCAGAGTCACGAAGAGGCATTTGGAACGGTCGTGAGATTCTCTGAGGTGCCATAGCGTGTGTGCACAAGAGTCACGGTAGATCCTTTGTGATGTTTTGTCAGGGTTGCTCGTCTCAGGGTGGGTCAATAAGTAACAGTGTGTGATTTATAGTTTAATGTGGAATAATCAGAGAGGGGAAGGGGAGAATGAATCTGCTGGGGAGAATAACTGGTGGAGATAAATGGGATCAGTGTTTGGCTCTACGATGTTTGTCATGCTCCACCAGTGACATTACTGGACTTGCCCTGTAAACACTGCTCTTCTGTGCTCTTTGGCAAACTCATGTGGGGAAATGAGTATTGTTATACTGTGGTGAGCCCTGATTTGACTCGTTCAGAGATTTCTGCTCACTCAAGGGCCTGGGGTGGCTCAGCAGTAGCCACATTTTGTGGTTTCGAACCCTCTTCTTGGCATCAGGAAGGGCATCCAGCCTTAATTCCCCAAGCTCCACCTGAGTCCGTGTCCAGCCCCACAACGTGGGGACTAATCATGACACATAAAAATGGACTCTCTCATTCCTGCACACTTAACAATTCAAAAATCGACTTTGTCAAGAGGCAGATCATCATATGGCCGCATCCTAAGGACACACAGGAATGTTTGCTTGCATCCTGGGCCTTGGATGTCTATCCTTCATCATCCTGCTTTATAATGCCACCAGGCTGTGAATCCACACCTCTATTATCACACTCTCATTGTTGCTTTGTTTGTTTTCTCCATCCTAGAGCATCTTGCGGGTTCGAACCCACCATGGAGCATCATGAAGGAGATCTGGCCTTGACCCCAACCCCCCCCCAGCTCCATCTGAGTCAATGAGTCCAGAGCACGAGGTAAACGTCTAAAGGGTGAGTAGACGTGTGCGGGATTTGTGTGAAATGCGGTGCATATGAACAAACAGGGGCGGAGGCTGGACAGACCACTTTAGGCTGGGTGAACAGTCACTCCGGCTTTTAATTTCTCACGATGAGTCCCAGTGACAGAATATTTCCACACAAGTGTGTGAAACAATGCTGGCGGAGCGATGCCTGCATGCCAGGGCAGTGAGTACCACCGCAGCAAAGTCACTGCTGCTTTTCACAATAGAGGAGCGCTCTCATCTGTGACTGGCTGTCTCAACCCCCCCCCCCACCTCCCAACTTCTCCCCTGTCTTGCACAACGTCATTCACTGTCCCTGAACACTTCTAAATCCCTTTCATAAAAAACAGCCCCAGTGTGTATTTACAGGATTTAGGAGCGTGATTTCAAGGACATTAGATCTGGGTGTTCTTTCGGATAATGAAGAGCTCATGGTGGAGGCCCGGCGCGGCCGCTTTGTGTTGAAATGCTCGCTCACCTCAGCAGGGGCTGTGGACTGACAGGGACAGTTTATTGTGGCTCTCACCGGGACTGTCCTGTTCTCTGAGCGTTGACGAGCTACTGCACAGAGAAAAACAGGTGTGTCACTGGCATGCATGCACACACACACATGTGTGCACACACACAGACACACTCACTGATTGTTGAACACTTATTGGACATACAGTCTGTCTGTCTGTGTCTCTGTCTGTCTGTCTGTCTGTCTCTATAGGGCCAACATAGCTCAGGAGGTAGGGCAGTTGTCTAGAAATTGGAGATCGTAGGTTTGATCCCCAGCCCCTGCAGAAAGCCTGTCAAGGTGTCCTTGAGCAAGACACTGAACCTCTAACTGCTGCTTGAGGGCGGCGCTGCAGCTGCACACTCCCTGGTCCTGTCCAATAGGATGGGTTAAATACAGAGAAGAGATTCCAACAGCCTTGGTCATTTGACATGTTCTTCTATCTATCTGTCTGTCTGACTGTCTGTCATCTGTCTATCTGTCTAACATTCTATCTATCTCTCAAACTTCAACTGATCTCCTATTGAAGCCAGGCCCAGTTCTCAGTGGTGGGGAGGGAAGACTGAGCCGACTGCTGCCAGTTTCAGTTTCCTCCTACTTTGCAAAGAACTCTGTGCTCTTGCTTTTTCCGTGTTGCTGCCTACTGCCCTGCAAAAGCTCAATTCTCTTTTTACATGGAAAATCAAAACACCCCATGGGGGTGCACCAGAGTAGCTGCAGCTTGTCTAAATGCTGCCAAGTTATTTTAATGCCTGGGTTTCCGCTCTTCATCGGGAAAATGTTGCCCAACACTCCAGGTCTTTGCCATTTGGACATGCAAATTTAAAAGCAGACGGGGAAGTATTATGTGGTAACATGGGACAGGGCTTGCACTTAAATGGTCAACATGGTGAGCCATAGCAATTGGCGTAAATGGGCCAGTGGCTATATTTTCAGATTACTAAGGAGCCACAATAACTATGTAGGCTCCACATGCAGACTGGCACATGATGTGTGACACATAGTGGGAAAATAGTAATGATTTGCCCTGTTTACCGTACTCCTGAGTAGATGTAGGGTAGAAGAGGGGAAACTAGTGAAAAGGAAGTCAGTCATACACAAATGGGTAAAATATAGAGAGTAAGATGATGGGCAGCTAGAACTTGAAAACTTTTTGAGTGTCTCTCACACCGTTAATTTCAACTGTATGTGGTCTGCCATGTTTGATATAAGGCTAAAAACCTACATAGAGGCTTTATTTGTTTCTCCTTCTACATGTATACAATTAAATGTGTCTTCTGCCCATCCTATTGTATAAGACCAGTGAGCAGCTCCAGTGACCGGGAACCAACTCCAGTTTTGTTTTCTTACTGCCTGGCTCAGAGGCACAGGCAGGAGTATTAACCCTGACACGCACGTCTTTATGATGGTGGAGCGAAACTGGATCACCAGGAGGAAACCCACACAGACACGGGGAGGACATGCAAACTCCACACAGAAAGGACCCGGGATGGGATCGGAACCCAGGACATTCATGCTGTGAAGTAACTGTGCTAACCAGTGGGCCTAAGCACTGCCTAAGCATTGCTATCCGAGGGCTAATCTGCTTAAACTTCAGGCAAAATATATCAAAAAGAAAAGAATGGAGGAAAAGACAGAGTGGTCAGTGGTCAGGTGGGCAATGAAAATCAAAAGGAGACATCAGCACCCGACTAAACATAGCTTGAGGACATTATAGTGTCTCAACAAGCATGTATTTGTTGTGAGGTTGTTTTTTTTCCCCCTCCTGCCTACAGCTTGAATGTCAAAGTGTCATTCAAGCCAATAGCAGTCCGACTTGTCCATGTTGTGTAGCCAGTATTGTTGAAATACGAGCCACCATTCTTCTACCCGTCACTGCCCTTGTTAGCACAAATGTCTGGTGCGTGTCTGTTGCAGAGCCCTGGTATTTATTTATGTTCAGTCATATTAAAAAGAAATCCTCCTATTTAGTTGAGCTGCACTGCCCGTTTCCATAGTGACCAGCAAGGTTTTCTTTTAAATTCTGTATCCAGTCATGTTTTTTAGACCCTCCTCCTCCTCCTCCCTCTTCTTCTCCCTCCTTTTCTACTTCTCCTTAATCTCTCTTGCTGTCATCGCTGACTCCAGTTCATCAACACAGGATTTTTTTTTTCTCTTCTCTGGAATGGTCGCCATTCCTTTTTTTAAACTGTTCAATTGCACCCTGTGGGCATAATGCCCCCCCCCCCACGCACACACACTGCGTCGTGCCCTCTCAATTAAATCCAGACACACACGTTGTACTCCTGCATCCAGTAGCTTGCTGCTGTAAAGAAAACAACTCTTGGCCGTAGCTAGGCAACTCCAGATATGAGTCATCACACTGCCGCGCCCATTATAACCTCCTCCTTCCTCCACAACACACACATGCACACACATACTTCGGTACTTCCACACACAGGAGGAGCCTCCTTGACTACAGGCATGCGTTCATTCCAGAGTCCCAAACAATAAACTCAACCATCACAACTCCATGAATAATATTAACTCTTACCCTCACTCTGATTTTTACCTAATCCTAATCCTGACTCTTAACTCTAACCCGAGTCCTGACCGAACACAAACCCTTAAAGAGGGTAGGTTCTGCCAAAATGTCCTCACAAACCCAGACTAGACCTCAAATGTACAACAATATGGGCACAAACACACACACACACACACTAACATTCCATACTTGTGGGGACCCCTCACATTCATTTCCTAGCCCCTTACCCTAACCTTAACCCTCAAAGCAAGCCCTGACCCTAAAATAGACCCTCCCCCTCCCCTCAAGGGGAGGGTTCAGTATTTCTATCCTGATGGGAGTCCCCATTATCATGATAGTAATAATAATAATAATAATTATTATTATTATTATTATTATTATTATTATATATTCAAATTGTATGACCCCTGTGTTAGTAGATGTCCGGTCATCACAGATATGCCTCGGCCTGTATAGATTGTCAACAACAACAGAGAGAGAGACTATTTTACATGTCACGATTAGCCCCCATGTTGTGGGGTCTACACAGAATTAGATGGAGCTCGGGGGATCAAGGCCGGATGCCCTTCCTGACATCCTGTAGTGGGTTCGAACCCGCGGGCTCTGGCTTGTCAGTTCCCGAAGCAAGCGCTCTACCGCTGGGCTACCACGGCTCCCAAATAACAAGGAACCATCAGGTTATGTTTGCAATGGCAGTCCAGTACAACAGAGCATTATATGAACATGACGTGTCGAGCCCCTGGCATAGAGGGAAGCAATAAAAAAGAAAACCTGATGGATGGGTAATAAAAGACTTTCTCTAGTGCTCTCTGTAACCTCCTGAGCTCTGGCAGTGTTTCAGAAAGACATGCACCACTTCATCCGCGGGGAGAACGGCAGACATGACAAAAAACAATGAATCGATTCAACTGGATCCGATCAGATCAAACACTTCTGATCCAGTTGAACCGATTCACCTTCTTTTTTTTTTGATTCCCTTACCTGGGGATTATTGAGCATGCAACAAGACAATGGCAGACATGCAGCACAACAGCCTGCAGTTCGCCCACCATCCTATTCTGCTCAAATCACTAGATATATCTAGACTGGGCTCCGGCAAGGCTCCATGCATTGCATATGCACGCAGGAAAAAAGACAACAGAGAAGAAACATGAAAGCTGTAGCACATACAAAAGAATGTGATGGCATTGATATTCACGCTGGTATTTATTTGTGAGAAATCCAGGTTACAGAAGAAAAAGAAAGCTTGATTTACTTGTCGCTGTACATGCATACAATAAAATGTGTTTTCTCCATTTAACCCATCCTATCGTATAGGAGCAGTGAGCAGAACCTAGGCTGGGATTCCAACCCAGGGGCCTTCTTGCTGTGAGCCAACAGTGCTAACCGCTGCTCCACTGTGCTGCCATAGGTTGTCCTTATCCATAACTGAAATGTGTCAATATCTGAATGTCGTGCTGAGGCAACACCAGTGAAAAACAGTAAATGATAATACTGAATTGTTCCCAGTCCTAGATGACGGGTTAGGTCTGCCGCCTCAGCATCCACACGTGTATCCCTGCTAGCCAAGTATTGAATCGGAGCTTTCTCTCTCCCTCGCTAGTTCTCTGTTATGAATTAAGCATTATTGAGGTGAATGGACTCTGATTTATGATGGGGGGGGGCTACTAGAGGGACCCTGTACAGGATTTCCCAGGATTTTCTTGATCAAGCATTTCAAAGAAGAGAAACTGCTTGAGTCATTCTCATAAGGCTGTTTTTACTCTTCTTTCGTGTCATCCTAACCAAGTAAACAAATTACAGCAAGTGATATGTGAGGAATGAAAAATACATTAAAAACAGGACTTTGTGGTGTTGCACAACCCAGTCCTCAAGTGCCCCATCATGCAGATCTTCTTTAAACCCTGCATAGGCAGGCCTGCTGGTATTCATTCGACCAATCACAGTGCAGCATTACAACATGTCAGCTATGCCAAATGGGCGACACAGTGGTGCAGCAGTTGGCACTGATGCCTCACAGCTAGAAGGTCCTGGGTTTGAGTTCTACGCCTGATCCTTTCTGTGTGGAGTTTACATGTTCTCCCTGTGTCTATGTGGGTGCTCCGGGCCCCTCCCACCACCAAAAAGACATGCATGTTAGGGTCACTACTCCTGCCAGCGCCGCCGAGCAAGGCAATAGGGAAAATAACTGGAGGGGTCTCCGGATCTTGCAGATGTTCACTCCACATAAAACAATAGGATGGGTTGAATGCAGAGAACGAATTTTGTCGTATGCATGTACGATGACAAATACACAAGTATGACTTAGTGAGTTGCTGACTGGTTGAATAAGTAGCGAACCTATGTGGACGTGGTGACAGAGGAAGTCTGCAGCACAGGGGGTACGTGAGGACTCGCAAATCACTTTATTAACGAGTTATCGGGCAACACTGCCATCTAGTGGACAGACAGTGGTAAGTATATCACAGCAAATTGCACATAGTTTTACAATATATTTATATTTCACAATTAATAATTTCATTTACCATTAGGAAGGTAAAATATTGACCTTCATCTGTTGAAAAACCCTCTAGTTGCATTTGATTATGTATTTTATTAATCCCTTAGAGAAATTCAATCACTGTGTAACCTTACCTAGCTGAGTACCAGCTGCAGCTTCCGGGTACCAACTTCAGTTCTTCTGCCCATCGGCTTGCTCAGGGGCACAGGCAGAAGCGTTAACCCTAACATACATTGCCTTTTGTTTGATTATTATTCACTTTTGCCCTTTTCCATCATCATTTGACAGGTTTGTCAAGAGAGAGGCAGTGGGGAGGATGACGTGCACCAAAGGGCCCGGAACTTGTTCAAACCCGGACCACTGCGGTAAGGACTCAGGCGTACATGGTACATTCTCTACCAGAGGATCCACCGGGGCGCCCACATGTCTCAACATTTGCGGTAAACAGCGTCATTCACGCAACATAGTAAAATGGCCGCTGACCAATTAAGGCTAATTTGCAGCCTCAAACAGGTGCGCTGACAGGAAGTCTACAAAACGCTGAAAGGGGGAGGGGAGTTCCTTCTTCCGTGTTCCGGTACACAGAACCCAAATCGACCATGCATCTGAAACAAAACACATACCCGTGTGGTGTTTTTCTCATCTACGCCATCACGGCAACAACCTTAAACCTAATGGGTTATTGTGGACCCGTTGATCATTCCCCACATAAGGAGTCAGGTGGTCCCCAACACCCGCACGTCTCTATTGAGCAGTCAAACCGGGCAGGCCGACATGGGATGCGGACAGGCGGCAGGTCAAGGTCAAGACACACCCGGCACCTGGAACACGTAGGAGCTGTGGAGGAGTCTGCGCCTCATCGGCGGACCAGGGGGTCTTTGCGACAACATGGCTTCAGAGACAATGACGGTGGGCGGCAACACGACGAGAAGTGGACGGATCCCCCCGCTGGTGAAGTCTGTAAACCAGGACAGATTAAGACCAGCGGTCGGTTCTATATTGTTGGCAACCTGGAAGCAAAATCCTCCAACGCGGGCTACCGGTCTTATCCTGCTGTTTCACGTAAGCCAGGTCACTTTTTATTCTGTTTATTTCTTAAAGACTGTTGAGGTGATGTCTTCCAGACACTTTACCTCTGCCGGGTACAGATTTCAGAATAAGAACAAAAGACTTCTAAGAGATAAGATTCTTGGTCATTTTATTGATAGCTTACACTAGCTGGACATGTGTGGAGGAGAGATGCTGGTATACTGGGAGAAGGATGCTGGTATACTGGGAGAAGGATGCTGAATATGGAGCTGCCAGGCTAGAGGAGAAGAGGAAGACCAAAGAGGAGGTTTATGATGTGGTGAGGGAGGACATGCAGGTGGCTGGTGAGACAGAGGAAGATGTAGAGGACAGGAAGAGATGGAGATGATGATCTGCTGTGGTGATACTAATAGTAGTGGTCTGTGCAGGGAAATCTTTTGCAAAAAAGGTTAAGAACCTCAAAACATTCTATAAAAAATTTAAGAAGCATACCTGAGGTCCAAAAATGCTTCACATTGAAAAGTTGAACCATGTCCACAGCTTTATTAAGTGTATATTTGCTGATCCAGGCACATATAGGGATGTCTGAGGAAGATAAACAGGCAGAGCACCTTAAAGAAGTAGACGTAAATTTTATTTACTAGTTCTGTACATAAAGGGTCCATACCAGCACGGGTGTTAACCATGGGAAATATTAACACATGTAAATGGTATAAGAAAATAAAAGGCACATTTTTTTCCATTCTTACGTAAAAGACAAAACAAAGGCTTTCCTAGAACATGAGAAGAGCACAGTAATACTGTTAATGCCTTTACAAAACATGTCTGAAGCATGATGAGAGCAAGTTCACCTCCATAAGGACATAATCAGGGTGTATTGCTTAATTAGTAGGCTTCACGAAGGCCGGTGAGGAAAACCCATACTGGTTTGATTTCATAAGGAAATAAGAAATGACATGAAGCAGCATTTTGGCCAGAGGGAACTCCCTCCCGGGCCAAGAGGTCATGCACAAAGGCAGCCAGCAGGCGTTTTCCCTTTTGAAAAGAAGTCAACTTCGGTCAAAGTTCTTTCACTCATTAGTTTATTAAGTCAAATATTCTCGATTCATCAACTGGCTACGGGGGGGGGTGATTGATAGTTGCACAATGGTACTACATCTGAGTACCCATAGCGGCAGAGCTCAGGAGGTAGGGCAGTCGTGTAGAAATCTGAAGATTGGTGGTTCGATCCAGGACAACAGATGAAAATTAGCCTGGTGGCATATTCACATTCTAAATGTTATTAATATGCAATATTATTATTATTATTATTATTACTATTATTATTATTATTATTATTAACAGCCAATGGGGGGCTTGAAGGGAAAACAATATGGGGAGAGGCAACCAACTGGGCAAAGCAGTAGTTGGTCTTTACAGCAGAGATTTAAGGCGTCCGCTATCAGCACACTATCCGTTATATCCGTGTCGGAGCTGAGAATGACACAAACGGTTTCTAGCTAGTATGCAAAACGTCCCGCTGCTCTATCAGGATAGGCTTGCTTTTAAAAAAAAACACACTCACACACCAAGCTAATTTGACCCTTATCAGAGCGGACTGAGATCTGATCCTGACAGGAGTAACATCACCTGTAAACCAAGTGACTGCATGACTGAAAAGCTGCATTTCTCTCTCCATCGGATCTCACTGGAGCGCTGAACACATGCCCTCCTCCCCTGAAATATATATCACTGCATGCAGGAGGCATCCGTTAAAAAAAATGTAAAGCCCTTTGTCTACATATCTGCCAGGCACATTGTTTTTAGCTAGCAGCTCTGCACAAGATGCTTTGTAGGAAGCGTTGCATGATGGCTGCTCCTTTTGCCAGTTTTCCAAACCTGCTCGAGGTGCTCGGCATTACAGGCACTAAGTCACTACGACAGCACTGCAAATAGTGACTCTGGGTGGTAATGCAACCAAACATCTGCTCCTTGTCAGGAAACAAAACAAGACAACATTTCAATCTGTACTATTGATATGGCACAAACAACACAAATTGATGAAATCACATATGGCTATTTAATGTCCTGAAATACGATAAATAAGAAAAAGTCTGTCAACCTGCGTGCCCCATCTCCAAGTTAGCCCCTTTCCTCCCGCCTTGTCTTCCAAATCCAGTCTCTTTCCGTCAGCCATGACACACACATCGTACATATCGATAAAGACCAGTCAGCTGGAGAGATTCGAGGCCGATTCATTCGTGTGCTTGTGGCAATAGTTGCAGTAACAGTGACGAGGTTGTCTGGAGACCTCACATTTGACTAATTCCTTAGCTTCTCAATGCCTCAGTGCTCTCCTCAGTTCAAAGGGATATTGCCATTTCCCCCCATTTCGTACAAACACCCTCACATCATCAACAAACATGCACACTGACGCTTTCCAAATCCCAAAGAATTCAAACTCAACGAGTATTTGAGAAAGAAAATAATAGACCAGTTGTGAAGTCACGTAATATGGTAGATCCATAGTGAATGCCATGCACAAATACACACACACACACACACACGCACACACACGCTCACAGACAAACACACCGATGCCCAATGATCTGGAAATGAAAAGGGCACCAAGGCAAAAAACACTGCCCAGCCTAGAGCCGGGACATGAGGTTGGGATCTGGGGGAAATTGGGGTCAGGTTTTAACTGGGTGCTGAAGTTCAGATCTGTAAACAGTAATAAAACCTCGTGAGGGTTTGTGTGACGACAGAGTGGGGGTAGGAGTGGGGGGCTATCATGGTACGGCCCGAAGCAGGCAAGGGTATAACTGTGGTGACAAAGGTCGGCAGGGGTTGGGGTCCAGCAGAACCTGGGTTTATGTCAGCGCTGCAGAAAAAGGTTCAGTAGGTCTCCCGGGTCAGTCACTCTCATCTGGGTTCTGGGGGTCCATTATTTTGACATGGGTGAATGGGAAGAGACCCCTTCGCCCATTCACCTCCCCCTCCCACTGGCCATTGATGTTCATTCTTGTCACCTTGACTATGTCTCCAACCTGTGAAGACAAAGATGCAGAAACATGTCACATGGGGTACCTGAGCTTATTCACAAACCGATAACAGCGTCGCTCAGGGTAGTGTTCTAGCAATCACAGATTAGCGATGGGATCCCCTGGCCCTGCAGAAAGCATGTCAAAGTGTCCTCGAACATATACACGGCAAAAAAAAGTCCACCGGCCCTGATCGTGTGGCAATGAAGCACTTTCACACTTTCACTTTCACATATGTTTCAATGATGCATGCCCACGATACCTTCAGGAAGATCCACAGTCAAGTTTGGAATCCCTGAAACATCACATGTCGATGCTAAGCCGGTACTGATCAGACCCACAGTCACCCACTTACATCCATCCCTGGGCTTGGACTTGGTTCCATCTCGTCAGTAATATATCAATATTAATATTTCTAAACTACAAGTTCTGTCCACTGTCATGTATGTAACAAGGACGATCCATTTTGACAAGTTACAGTTGAGGATGGCACAGCTTTGGTATTTCACCAAATCCTGCATGACCCCCGTCAGTCAAACCACATGCTGTCCTTTAGGATTAAGGGAGAAACGGCATCGTCCTCAGGAGCACGGATGTGAAGGCTACATTTAAGGCAAAGCAACAACAACAGAAAGCATTCAGGGTGAAGCATCGAGGACATTTTGGTCTAGGTGTTATCTGTTATTTTAATCCTTTGCCCGGTTTTGTAATTCGGAACAATGATGATTAGTTATGATAAGCTTTCATGGAAACGGGCCGGGGGCAGAAGAAACATGCATTTACATAATAATATCCTCACTTTGTAGATGGGTACATGTTAGAGGTGAGGAAAGGGGGCTCGGTGAGGCAGCTTTACGCTATTTTTTCTCCTTTTCAAATATTTCTATGAGACATTAGTGTCATTGATGCTTGGCTAGAAAACCCTACACGAGAATAAGTCCATTTCCTTTCTGGTTTGAGACAGAGAGAGGTATGTTTTACATGTCATGATTAGTCCCCATGCTGGGGGGATGGACGCGGACTTTGATGGAGTTTGGGGAAATAAAGCCGGATGCCCTTCCTGACATCCCATGGTGGGTTTGAGCTTGCTGCCTCTGGGTCATCAGGTCCTGAAGCGTGCACTTTACCACCAAACTGCCACGGCCCACTTTGGCCATTGCATAGTTTTAGAGTATAAATATGAAATATTGTTCTCAGCATATCAAAATGTACTGCAGAGTCCCTGCAAAGACTCCATCCACCATCAACCGCGTATCCAAAGTTGCGGAGTCCCACTGGACTCTATGCCTGCCCTCATTAGATGTAAGGTGGGGAAACATAGTGGACAGGTTGTCATTTCATCTCAAGGGTTGAGCACTTGTAGGTTCAGTGTCCTGCTCAGACACCTCAACACGCCTTCTGCAAGGACTGGGGATCGACCCTCCCATATTCTGTGGACTTGACAACCACTCTACCTCCTGAGCTAGGCCGCCCACGGGGAGAAAAGTTTTTTTTTTTAAAGTACTTTCCTTTTCTGTGTCCTCCAAACCTCGATTTTTACTCAAGGTTATCCTACATTCTGGACTGCTGCTGCCATGTGTTGAACTACTCAATAATAAAAACTAGCAAGAGCTTTAATGTACACAAACACAAAACTGAAGGAGAAAAAGATGCAACATTCAAGAATAGGAATATGAAAAAGATCACCTTTAAAACGTGCAAGCAAAAGTAATGACATGTACAATGAAAATCAATGAATACCATGTCTGATGAAATCACCTTCCCTGACTGATGAGGAAAGTCCCAGGACCTATGGGGCTTATACATCAACAAGGCCTTGAGATGTGAGCAGGTTTGCAAAACTATCTAAAATGTCAATCCTCCAAACACTGTGGAGACAACCTGGTTTCCCTAGCTGGAGACTGAAGTGAATAAATAATGACTCAGAGCTTCCGCTACACTAACCTAAGAGGCCCCAAAATAGCCCCGCTGTGAGACTGCAGGGTTACTGGGCCACAATTTACTCTGAGCCAGCGACGGATTGACGGCAGAGACGAGATAAGAAGCAGAGAGAAAGTATAAGAGCAAAGTGAGAATCAGAGCACCACCGAGCCCACCGTCCTCTCCAACAGCCTGAAATAAACAACAGCTTTCTAGTGGCTCCTCATGTTCCCGTGTCACAGGTCTAATTTACTTGCATGATCATTAATCTGTCATTGAACCTCCCTTTAAACAGTCCCTGCTCAGATTTTAGACTTTCTGGATCTGCAACTGTCAACATTTCCTCATGATCATTTCCTTTATCACATTTTCCCTCTCTTACTAACAGAAAGAGCAAACAGTCAGATAAGGTCACTCATTTTGACACAATTATATGAAGCTTGGGTGTATTGGGTAGACCACAAGGGGGAACTTCTGAGGAACTTGCGTGTCCACTACGTTTGAGGGAGTCAAATGCAAAGTGAAACGGAGTGAGTGAGAACATTTGTGGTTTAGTTTAGATATGCTGGTTTGACTTAGTCGAAGGCTAACCAAGGAAAGAGTCAAGTGCAAAGGACAGGAAAGCCAAGCGACTGTCATCCCTTTCACTATTACAGAGAAGAAGAAGATGACGAAGACACTTTATTCACGTGGCATCGTTCATACACACAACCAAATGTGTTCTCTGCATCTAGCCCAGCCAATTGTACGGGAGCATTGAGCAGCTGCAGCACCCGGGGACCAACTCCCAGTCGTTTCCCTACTGCCTTGCTCAGGGGCGAAGGCAGGAGTATCAACCCTGACGTGCGTGTCGGTTTTGATGATGGGAGCAAACCGGAGCACCCAGAGGAGAGCCGCCCAGATACAGGAGGACACACAAGCCCCACACAGAGAAGACCCGAGATGGGATTCAAACCCAGGACCTTGTTGTGAGGTATCGGTGCCGACCACTGGGCCACCGTGGCTCCTGTGCTGAATACACAACCCTGGACAATCAAGAGGAGAAAAGCAGCATCCGATCGACCAATTCTCCTTCGTTTGGACCTGGGACTGCTATGAGCGTAGACCACCAGGGGCTGAGAGGGACTGTGATGAAGGAAGCTTCGACTCACAGGCTTATCTGTGTCTCTCTGCACATGGGTGCAGCTGAAATAACAGGAAATGGCATTTACATATTTCTAGTAAGTGTTTCAGAGAAGACAAAAAGGTGGCCGTCCCCTGGAATGAGTGGTGGTAGCTTTGTGCTTTCTCTGAGTGGGTTCAACCAATACCTGGTCAGAAGGAAAAGATGGAGCCACCCAAAACGGGGGTGTTGATTCAGCTTTGACTCAATTCATGATCCTCTGCAGCATTCTGCTGCACCACAGTGGGAGCTCTGGGTTTGTATGAAGTCTTTACTCCCAGGTCTATGGTGTTGTGGTCTTACAGTGCTGGTTTTACTAGCCAATGAGCCGTGGTAGCTAACAAAAGGATGTGCGGTCTGAACAGACACTTATGACACTGCTCCTGACCTGCTTTCAGTGGAAAATGAAAACAATCCAAAATGATTTAGACTCTATGGGAACCCATTGAGAGAAGGGGGCTCATGATTCAGTGTCTGGCGCATGGACACCTTGATATGTTCTACTGAGGCCAGGGATCAAACCACCAATCTCTTATTACCGGAGGACCACCCTGCCTCCTGACCTATGCTGCCCCGTAGGCGAGCTATCGTCTAAAGCTTGGCTGAATGATCGATAACCAGATGTGAAACAGCTAACTTTCAGTCCCCACTGCCTCGTCTGCCATCAGCGGTTCAGTTGAGGTCATGTCATGTCAAGTCAAGTCGCTATCAACCACTTGTCTGATGCCGGGCTATGGACCTGCTGGAGCCTAGCTCAGCATTCATTGGACGGAAGGCAGTGGTGCATCTGGTGCAGACTGCAGCACCGACTGCTACGGAGGTGCCTCAATACAGATGCTCTCACGAGCCAAGAAAACCGGGGTTCAGCGAGATAAGGAGCAAAACCACACGACACCAGAACACGTGGAATGCGTCACCTTGAACAAACTAAAACTTCCCTCCACATGTCAAACCCAGGATTTCAGAACACAGGACAAGAGTAGTCCAGGAAACCTTGTGTCTTCATGAGGTTTTTGAGATCAGATTTCCGGAGCCAACCAGCATCCACCTTCACTGGGCATCTATTAATACTATGCCTAGCTAACCACTGAGATGGGCTGGTGTAGCTCGGCGCACAGCGACAGCCACATCTGACGAAAATGAGAACTAGTTGACAGGTGCCTCAAGCAGATGCAAAGACAGAAGAGCTGGTGGGTAAATTACAGAGTGCCAAACACAGAGTCTCATCCATTCAATTGACATCTCGATGACCAAACATGATGCCACGACAAGTCCCGCAAACTTGTTTCTTTCAAAGGAAATACAGGTATGACCGAGTCCTGAGCGAGGGGACGTCTGGCCTGACTGCAGAGATGATGCTCATGAATACTACCACTCCGTATATCCCTAAGAAGGGTTGACCTCAGTTTACGATGTCTTCTCTCCAGTAGTGAAGGGAAGAGAAAGTGTTTTATTGCCACACAACCAAGACCACTGAAACCTGTTCCTCCATTCAACCCATCCTATCGTAAGAGCAGCGGTGAGCGCATCAGCAATGCGGCGCTCAGAGAGCAAGACGGGAGTTCAGTGTTTTGCTCAAGGACAACTCCACAATGTTTCTGCAGATGCCGGGGAATCAAACCACCACGCACCAATCAATACACAACAGCCCTACGTCCTGAGCCACGCCGCCCCTACCACCCCTAAAAACACATTGGTTTTTTTACCCCTCATGACTAGTCCCTAGAGACATACATGGAGCCTGAGGGTTGAGGCTGGATGTCCTTCCTGATGCCCTGCAATGGGATTGAACCTACAACACCTGGTTTATCATTTCCTGAAACATCCACTCTACTGGTAAGCTACCCCCCCCTGCTTAACAGGGAGAAAAAAATGGTAAGAAACCTCAGGGAGAGCAACAGAGGAGAGGACTCCCTCCCCAGACAGACAGATGTGCAGGTCACTGGCTGTAGTCCGAAGTTAAACTCCGCCCTGTTCTTCTTTGGAAAACTCAACAGCGTGAATGTAATGGCCGACACTGTTCCTGGCACTGACACTGATCATGTGAAGGGAGGTTCCTCCCAACCTGGCGTTGATGGAGACGTTTTGCACGGGTCATGTGAAAGCCGCTTAAGGGTTCTTCTGAGGACAAAATACTTCAGTCGGGTCCACATTCCATGACAATTAATTGTGGAGGTCAATACCACGGTAAACAATGAGACGCACAAGGAGGTATAGTACACGGGTAGCCAAATTTGATATCATCCTCCATCGAGAGAAGTGAGGCATTTTTAACCATTTTGAGGTGGAAAGGCTGCCACGGGTAATGTCTGACACGCTGCCAGTGGCCTTGCATGTGAATGCACTGCATATTTGTGCGGTTCTATTTGGAGACAGGCCAGTAAACAACCATGTTAGTTAGCCATTGGCTGCGGCAAAGCTAAGACAAGCGACATGTTGCTGATCCGGTAGATTTCTCTAATAATATAGATATTGAACATATTAGCTTTTTTTCCAAATGCAAAATCTGCCAACTCTGTGTAAATGCTACATGTACATGAAAATAAATAAATATTCAAGCAATATCATTTTTCCCCAACAGAAAGACAGAAAATGGATGACAGTACCTCTAGAGCCAGAGCCGTTTTGTCATAAGCGCAGGGCACTCGTTTCTGGATTGCTTTAGCCATGACGGGGCCATTCTGCATGGAAGGCAGTGGGGTGATGACCGCTCCGGGGGTGCCAGGGGGTAGTGGCGAAGGGGTCTGGGGCTGGGCGTATGCGTGGATGTGAGCTGGCTCAGGGATGCCATAGCTGTTTGAGTTGCGGTAGCTATGAGCTGGCTGGCCAGGGTGTGGGGAGGGTCTCACCAACTTCTCCACATAGGGCACGGGGATCATCCCCACACGGCCTTCTTTGCTCTTGGCACTCCACCACTGCTCCTCAGGCTTTTCCAAGATGATCAGGATCTCCCCTTTTTTGAAAGGAAGGTCCTCAGCATCACTGCCCGTGAAGTCGTACAGAGTCCGCACATATTCCAGGTTCTCGTCTGGGCCGACCATGGTCTGGATGGCCCCGGTGACTGTGCTTGGGTACCTAGGGAGTAGAATCATACCATTAATCAGGGTAGGACACTTGAGATGAAAATAATACAATTTAGCTTCATTCATCATGAACATTGAAATTGTGTCATTTGTGAATTTCAGAATAAGAAGCGTCTAGAAGACGTTCTTCTACTCACCAACTACTAAAATATGGACATTTATCTTCAGGCCCCGATGTAATTTTTATTCGTAATTAATATAACGGATAGGAGGCAAAGCTAAGGAGGTAAGGTGGTCATCTAGTTGTCAGATGATTGTATGTGCATTCCCTGGTTCCTTCAGAGAGCATGTCAAGGTGTCCTTGAGCAAGACACTGAACCCCCGACCTACTCAAGCCCTGCGGTGGAATGGTCACCTGCCTAGGGTGCTTCTCCAGCTTACACCCAATGGGTGCTGGGAAAGGCTCCAGCATGACTGTGCGACCCGATCTCAGACTAGTGTGGTTGATGTTGGTTGGACGGATCAATATAACACCATCCAACATTCTAGGAACATTTTCTCATAAGCATCCGCCAAAGAGCAGTTTTGATTCCACTGCACTCACAAATCCTCTTTCAGTTTCAGCATAAAATACCCCAACATCAAAAAATACACCGTATTTCTAAAACCAATCAGCAAATAGATTCAAATCATTTAAGAAGAACTCAATAACTCAGAAAAGATAAAATGTTATGTTAATATCTACCAAGTATAACAGCAAGCATGTTACTCAAGTTGCCAGCCAGCCAAATTATTCAACAGGTTGTCCAAATGATGGCGGCTGGCAGGATACACAATCTTATAAGCCACAAATGAAAAATGACCAGCGTTCATAATAAGAATCTTTATAGGGATGCTAATTTTGGACATTCCATGAACATTTACAATGTACATACACCAGATTTACCCACCAATCAATTATTGGTTTCAAGTGTCTTGCTCGAGAACACTTTAGCACACTTTCTGAAGGATCAAACCACCAATCTTTTAATTACTAGACAACAGCCTGACCTCCTGAGCCATGCTGCCCCTTTGGGCTGGTCATTGGTGTTTATCTCCCACCCTGGTGTCTTGGCCTACACACCCCCTTGTTAAAACCATGGCAGCTGGCTAGCATGCATTGCTGTTTGTCTGTTTCTGTCAAAGCTTGTGCACGTATCTGAAAAGTGTTATGCTGTCATGCTATGAGAAGTCCCTGTGGGAACCATGAAACTGGAGTCGAATCACATGTATGTGAAAACCCGCATGGCCAATATACAGATTCTGATGTAGATCAGATTGGTCCATGGAAATAAAAGATGACCTGAATCACTGCAATAGACTGGGCCTTTGCTGGGCCCGGGGACGCTGTAAGGAACTGTGTGAGAGTTATATTTCCCCTTCTCCTGGAATAGTGAGGCTGGGAGGCGGGTCTCCTACCTGGGGGCCGGCTCTATCAGCGTGGTGGTATCCAGGTAGTGGATCTTGTAGAAGTCCAGCAGAGCAGAAAGGTGGTCGAACTCCTGGTCTCCTATCTTGAACCTCTTGCTGGGCAGCGAGTTGATGATATAATGGGACACTTTGGAGTTTTCGGATACGGACAGCACGTAGTCGCCGGGGCAGGTGGAGGAGTCCCTCACCAGGAACATACCGTGCCTCTGACCCTGCAGCCTGTTCTGTGCCTCCTGTCGAGACACGGGTCCGAAATACCAGGCGGACCGGTCCGACGAATCAAACCGTGCAGTCGACATGCTTGTCTCGAGAATAAATTAACAGTCGTCTAAAGGAATATTGCTAACCAGAGAAGAAACTAAATAGTAGTAATAAGTTAGGTGAGTCAGCTGGGTTGGTGGGCTGAGTCTTGGCCGGGTGGGTTTACAGATCCGGGGCAGGGCATTCGTCGCCCTGGCGCTAGCGGATGATCTCTATCCCCGCAAGCGGCGGACTTCACTGACATCCAACACCATACATACACTTAAAAATAATGAAAACAACCGGACCGGACCCTCAACAGACGAGCTCCGACCAGACCGGTCCAACTTGGGAGCGTAGCGTGGTTCCCCTCCGGTTCGCTCAGCAGCAAGTGATCGTTGGAGCGGCCAAAACTTCCGTCGAGACGCGCATTTGGATACAAAATCGCAGCGGACGCGACGAGCGGGTCGATCAGAGGTTCCGCTTTTTCCGCTTCTTCTTCCGACTACAAGTCGCTCAGACGTCGTAGAGGCAGGCGGAGACAATGTGTCCAGCCACTTGTCAGTGTGGAGAGTGGTTACAAAAGAAGGTGACTAAAGTGTGTCGATCTGTTTGGGCCAAAGCGGCTCCGGACGCCTGGATTAAGTTGCTATCTTCTGGATCTTGCAGTAAGGCACACGTCATGGAAATGTGATTTTTTAAAAACCCTTCCCTGGGCTCGAAGCGGCGCAGACTTTTCAGGCAGAAGGAAAAAATGGCGGCTTGCTACACGTCTCCACAAAACAGAAGAAATATTTACATTTATACAGATTCAGACAGATTCACGGCGCGGGATTCGCCTCCCGTGGGCGCTCTAGAAGTTGCAGGAGCGTGCGGCGGTACACGACCTCCTCGTCGGGCTCCTTGCGAAATCCGGGGTCCGCTGAAATCTCGATTTTATACTTTCCCCCCCGATCGTTCTGCTCGCAGCCCCCCTCCGCACACTCAGTCGCCGAAGTACGAGATGGAAAAAAA
>OMLC01070506.1:7271-18487 GCA_900302585.1 Regalecus glesne
GTACACGCGCACGCGTGTGTGTTGTGTTTCGTGAGAATCGAGGAAGAATGACAAGAAGGAAGTCCTTTTTTTGTTGAAAATGTGTACTCCTAGTGGGGTTCATGGAGGAGTAATAGAAGACCGTGCTGTTTTGCTCCCCCCACCCCAGACATCCTGTGCAAAGTCCTTCAAGGAGGCTTAGCCAGGGTATTTAGTGAGATGAAAATGCGAGTAGACGACATAAAGACAGTGCTAGTGTTAGAGTAGGAGAGAGGAAGACGTAGGTGTATTGCACTACATGGATACAGCAAGACGCACACCGCGAGATGATCATTGCTCATGAGGGGCATGGATGCAATGTTAAGAAATGAGAGAGACGGACTCACACACAGGCAGAAAGAGAGACAGACAGACAGACAGACACACACAGAACGAGAGAGAGAGACACACACACACTCGCACAATGAGAGACAGACACATACACAGAATGAGAGAGAGACATACACACACACAGACATAGAGAGAGACTTCGACTTCTTTTGAAAAAAAACTTTATTTACATGAAATTATAAAAACCTCAGCTTTATTTAATCATCCCAATGAAATTTTGAGAGAGAAAGATAAAAGAGAGAGAGAGAGAGAGAGAGAGAGAGAGAGAGAGAGAGAGAGAGAGAGAGAGAGAGGACACAGGGTCACAGCTTGCTTTATTCCCTTTACATACATTCCACCACCATGCTGAACAGTCTTACAGTTCAGGACCAGACCATGAAGTTTCCCGTTTTTTTGGAGTTTAAAAGGAGGTTTAAATTCCCACTGATTTGGGAGATTTATAAAGGGCATTGGGCAATGTCACTTCCTTTTCCCTTTTTGGCTGAGATTTGGCTGTGACAGATTAGACCTAATATCGACCATATGGCTGCAGTTAGAGCGGTCAGTGGATTGAAGGGGGGGTGAAATTAGCTGGGATTTAGACAATTTAAAAATATCTCCATTTCACCAAGACACAACAGTTGTAATCTGCAGTGTTACTCTAACGTGAAGTCAACGGTGCACGCGGTCCAGGTGGCTCTGAGTGTCGGTTGACTCGGAGTTTATGTTAGTCCTGTGGCAATGGAGACTCATTTGTTTGTTTGACACTGGATTTCATCCCATCAGAGAGAAGAGAGAAGAGAATAACTGACAGGCCAGAAACATTCCTATTGGCAAGGGTAACCCAAGTTGCCCTGCTTGGGGGGGGGTGTGACTGACACATCATGACTTCAGAAGAGTTTGACAGCCGGGGAGGACATTATCGATGTTGTTTTTTAATTTAGATTGTTATCTGTGGCTGACAGCAGCGGGAAAACAATAGTCCAGTCAGAATGAAGCGAGTTACAGAGAACAGGTAGAGCAAAACAGGGACTTAAGTGAATGGAGTAGGAAATATTACAGTGCTACTAATTTCATCTAACAGTCCTTTACAGTCCTGGAGGGCTCAGCCAAAGTTACCCATCATCATAACTGATGATGTACCCATATATTAACATTTAGCAGAGGGGCAACAACAATCTAAAATCAGTTGAGCGTGTTAGCTTTGTTTCACACACTAACCATAAATATCTGAGTGGCAGGCTAAAGATAAGGAAAATTAGGGCCAATAATATAGGGGACAAACTAGTCCCCAGGAAGCCATTATCTCTTAGTCATATATTTGCATGACCTCCAGTGACCTGTGGCCCCTAAATCTTGACAATCACATATTTCCATTGCATACAGTTAGAAATTGCACCCCATTCAGAGTTTATCTAGACATGTTAAAATGCAAAGTGCTTTGGTTTGTTTTTGTTTTTTTTCTGGCAAGAAAACATTTATCAGGACCCGAAAGACTTCAACAGAGAAAGCAGCTGTCTTACCATTGTGAAATTTAACATTCTACAATCAGAACTTATAGTACAGACATTTGTGTGCCAAATGCAACATTTCACCTGAGTCTAAATGAAAAGAGTGCTTGATCTCTTAATGGGAACTTAAGATCTTTTAGAGTTATATAAACATTCTGAAGGGCCACAGCAGAGGAAAGGAATCCTGCCTGTCTTCAGACCTCTGCCAGGAAGAGTGACAACTAATTAGCTAAGACGGGCCTATTCACTTTCTAAAGCGCTTACAGGTAGAGAGACAGAGGGAGGGAAACAGTGTATCAACAAGCAGCGCAGAGAAAGAAACTCAAATACATGTCAGCACAGACTAAACACTCCTGACAGCTGCCCTCCAGGTAAGTTTGGGGTGAGAGCGAGGACAGGAAGGGTCAAGGACCAGGTGTCTGCGTCTCAAACAAGACAAGCTCTTTCTTTAAGTCTCCAGGGGACTTGTTTGACAAAGGAGAGAGGGAGAGAGAGAGACAGAAAGACAGAGAGAGAGAGAGAGAAAGAAAGACACAAAGGGAGAACAAGTACAAGGTAGGGAGAAAAAGAAAGCGAAGAAACAGAAGATGATAGATGAAGAAAATGAAAGAGGGGGTAAGGTGAACAAAAGTCTCTGTGAGGAGGAATGAATTAGACAATACCTTTGCCGCTGCCGTTCTCCATTGTGTAGAGGTAATCCATGTAGAAAGCACCAAAGCGATGCATGCCTGCTATCTCTGTGTAGGTCTCCTGTCAAACAAAAGCAGAGCCAGGTAAACATGGCAGAGAGGGAGCAAACAGGCTGATGGTCTTTGAGAAAGGCAGTGCCTGGGGTCATAGTGGATATGGTCAAGGGTCAAATCAGAGCCAAAGAGTGTGGTTACCAACAGGTTAGTTTGCCAAATTCTTAGCCTCAGTTTTTTCTTGCCAGACAAAATTGCTTATGATATTTGGAGATTATTACTAAGGGGGACTCAGAGTCGTCGAAACTTGATCAGAACGTACCACAAACGGAGTTTGAAAGTAGCAAACTACGTGGCTAGATAACATTGTTTCAGGATTGCTGTATTGCCAAAATTGTCCCACTATTATTGGCTTAACTGCCTGAATGTACTGTATGTAAGCCTGCTTCCCAAAGTAGTTGTGGGAAAAAAAGACATTCCTCTGTTATGGCAGACAGTTGCGCAGAATGAGACACCACTGACTCTGCCAAGCAATCTTATCTTTATAACCCATACATGTAACTTGCAACATAATCTAATCATCTATTTAAACAATTTCATTAGATAATATATTCACTCCCTTTTCATATTAGAACTGATTGTCCTACCATTGAGGTGATGTCACTGCATAATTTATTAATCACTAGGTCTTCGCCAGTTGACCCAGCCCTGGGGACTATTAAAAGGTTATCACCAGCTCTGCTGGTGGGTGATGCTACTTCTATTGCACACAAAACAAGAGAAAGAGTGACAGAGTGGGAGTGAGAGACCTCTCCCTATTACCTACCCCCTTTCAATAGACATTTCAATAGAGTCTTATCAGAGAGGCAAGTTAATAAGTAATATTTATTAGAGGCCCTCTAAAAGCACTGGCATGCTCTTGGATCAAAGCAGTTAGTTTTAAAACTACTAATGAATTAACACCAACTCTTCTCAGTCTTTCAAATGTGAATAGTTGGATTGATGATGTCCAAACAGTTGCTTCACCGAGGGTCATGAGGGTTGGTGAGCAGAGTCAACACTATAGCTGTGATGGCTGATGAATGGAGCTAATAGCTTCTGCACGACTAGGGAAGATGCCGAGAGCATTCCTCTCCTACATGCAAAAACTGGAGACCTGCATGACCCAAGACACTTGTATACAGCAGTGACTTAAAGCAAAAAGAAAACAGTTTAGAAAATAAATTCTGTTTTTCTTTTCATTTTTTAGTGTGACCTTGTGGTTGGTGGCATCCAGGATAAACTCAGCCCTGACTCCATTGTTCTCTGGACTGCGGTAATCGAACAGGGAGTTAGTTAGGTAGGTCATCCCCTTGCTCCTTAGGCTTTCCCCACAGTTGAAGAAGACTGTGTCCTGACAGACACAGAGAGACAGACAAGAGAGAAGAATTTGAAAGACGGAGGGAGAGAAATAAAGAGTGGGAAATACAAGTGAAAAGGCTGGACAATTGAAGACAAAAAGAGCCAAAGAATTACAGAAAGAAACACAGCAATACTCAACAAAATTTCATTCGATACAGAACTACACACAGACTTGGTGATTTATCGTGATGGGCTTCTTTGCCAATAATAAATCAGGTATTACGTCATGATATCCAAATGACTGCTGGCACTAGTATAGGTTTAATAACTGCTATTGCCGCACACCCTCTAGTGTATTACTTAACTGTCATTAGCAATAGAATATAATCAAATCTGTATCAAGTATATAATATTATATTACATTATGAAAACATATTTGATGAAATGCATTGACTTTAACAGAACCTCAAGTGTTGTGCTCTATGTGGGCAGATGGCGAGACCGCTGTCAACACAGTGATTTCAGAACCGTGTATGTGGCTAACACACAACACTATGGTGAATTGCAAAAGGCAGTTAGATCACACTCTTCCATAAACAAACCAGACCACATCTCTGCCTTTGACTGAAAGTGGTTGGAGCTTAAGAGGCCGCAGGAGGGAAGGTTTAGGTGAAAGTGATCTCTTTTCTGTGTTTTTAAACTTTCTTTTAATCTCCACGTCTTAAGTATTTCCTGTTTTTTTTCTGGGTTTCTAGTCTGTCTTTACCTCTTCAAGTCGATTCATGTTCTCCTCAAAGTCTCGGACCCCCATGATGCTTTTCAGGCAGAGTGCCCGGCAGCCCACAAACCCAATCTGACAGTCGAAGAAGGGTTCCCCCATCATCAGCACCTGGAAGAAAAATCAGAAAGAGGGAGACAGAAGATGACGTATAATGATACCACAGATTCAACACTCAAAACTTTGGAGTCAGACATCCAGACAAAGAATGTTGAGCTAACTCAAACATATCCAGAGTCACTTGCTCTCCAAAGTGAAATGAAAGAATGTTAAAGTTTTATTTAACCACAATCATAGGAAATGTATGAGTTCATTTAAGAGCATTACAGTATTTGGCTGGGTGATTAAAGACAACTTAAAGCAACTGTACGTGGACTGTGATTGAGGATAAGTCAGACAAAAGTTACTTAAACACCAGAGATTCAGAAGCCTTTCCTCTCCAAACACCCACAGTGGAATAAGCCCTGGTACACTTAATGTTCATCCAGTAAAACTATAATAGTGCAATAAGTCACAGAAATGAATCAAGGCTGAATTACTTTTTTACATCCCAATAAACATGAAATAATGAAGATTTAAAACCTGATATATCGCTGACTTATCACAAAAAAGATTCTTAACTGGGACCAGTTAAAACTCAATTTGTTTGCGGTGTTGGTTATAGTCTTTGTTCATCGTCATTTCTTTAAAAGTGCAGGTTTCAGGCAGCTTACACTTTCGCCTTCTCTTTTGGGGTGGTGGTTTTTGTGTATCTAAGTGTTCGTGTGTGTGTGTGTGTGTGTGTGTGTGTGTGTGTGTGTGTGTGCGTGCGTGCGTGCATGATGGCAGATGGTAGTGAAACAGTGGCTAAAACCACGAGCTAGGTGTGGTTCCTGTTTAACTCACCATGCCTTAGCCCGACCCAGCATACAACTAAACAGAAAGCAATCCAATAAAACTTACCGCCTTGCCACACTATAATTACAAGCCTAGTTTTTCTCAGTTTACCAGCCATCTTCCTACCTTTCACCGCTCTCACTTTTGGGCCCGTTTCAAACTGCTCTCTCCTCTTTCCAGCAAAAGCATAAATTACAGAAATTAGAATTGGAAATATCTCAGAATTCTCACATCTGGTAGAAAGCTTAGGAGCAGAAAAACCTTCTCCCTCTCCAACCAGGTAATCAGAGAGTAAGGTATAAAAATATTTTCTCCACTGAGGGGGAAAAGGCGGAAATTATCAGACTTGGCCTGTTTTGGGCAAGATTCCACCGTGTTCAGCTCAAGGCAGGAACTGATGACCTTGAGAGCTTCATAAAGCCACACTAAGAGGAACCTCTATCCAGAGCATCTCCCTTAATACAATCTGATAAGGTGATAACATTGACACCAACAACAATGTAGGTTTGTGAAAAATAGGAGATCAAAGGTTGTTGTTTTTTTATAGATTCCCTTATCAGTCCCACAAGGGGAAATTTGGATTTCTCTGCATTTTAACCCAACCTATTGTATAGGAGCAGGGAGCTGCCACCATGTGGCGGTCAGGGAGCAGTTAGAGGTTCAGTGTCTTGCTCAAAGACACCTCAACATGCTTTCTGCAGGACTGGGGATCGAACCTGTGACCTTCTTATTGTTAGACGACCACTCTACCCACTGAGCCATGCTGCCCAAAATTGAATCTGGGTCTCCAGCTCGGCAGCCAAATATTCCACCACTAAACCCTCATTGTACCACCATTAATGAATAAATGAGAAATTAGCTTTTTTGTGTTTGGAACCAAACCTGAGCAGAGGTGTGCTTACAAAGACAGGTTCAAAGGAAGCAACCATGCTGTGAAAATGCACCAGCTGGGAATGAGAAACCAGTAGCTGTGTCTTTGCAAACAGCAGAGCTAGAGTGAAACAGACAGTGCTACCTCAATTGTTATTCCCTCGTGCTCCAGACACAGGACTTCTCTGGACTTCACCTTTTGGGGACTGTAGTAGCTGCTCTCTGACTGGGTTTCTGTCAGCTGGAAGACAGAAGACAAATGGAGCACAAATTAAAATGGAGAGACAATTTGATTAAATGGGAAAACTAAGCATGCAAGTTTGATAAGACAAATATGTATGAGTATGACTAAAAACACCAGGGAGGTGGCCAATAATTATTTTATTCCAACTGATACCACTTTGATATGCCTTGAAAGGACAAAAGAAACAAGAAATCACAAATCCTTTATCAGAACTTGAAACAGCCTGAGATTAAACCAGACAAATCTAATAGGAGTGCATGAAGGATACATCAGGGAGACAAAGCTATGGATATCTATGGTTGTTAAAGAATATGAGACCCTGAGGAAAAATGTTTGAGCCCTAAGCAAAGGGAAAATCTGGGAAGACAAAGCCAACTAAACGGGTACCCATTCTTTTTGTTAGCTGACCAAAGTCCAACACGTACATCAAATACATAGCAGCCACTCCTCTCTGACAACAAGCATCCAGCACATGGCAAAACACACTCCAGATATAATGCAGGACATAGATACCTGCCCAGGATATTGTATATTGGAGAAATGGGTCTCACTGGATAATCATTTACCCACATTTTGTGCATGTGCGTTGTGTTAATGGGCCTTTGTCTGAGTAGGTAGAGCTGTGTGCATGTGTCTGAGAGAGAGAAAGTTCTTGACCAGGATTTGGTGGAAGTGGTAAGGCATGGGGGTTGAGGGAGTAGGGGAAACTGGGTAGAGGGGTGTGATGGCTTTGGCTTGACTTGTCTAAGACCTTTGGGTCTAGAGCAGCACTGTGCAGCCCCAACCGATTCAGCTTTTTACACAGGAAGCAGGTGCAGGACACAAAGCAGCTGCGTCTTATTACCCCTCCTGATGGAGTGGCCTCTCTCACCCCTACTCCCCTTTCCCTCTATTCAATTCCGATGGTTTAATCACGTGCAGGGATGAGGGAATGGAGCAAGGGAGTCCTCCCCACATCCCATCAGTCCCAACAAGCAGCAGTGAGCATGGACGTTAAACTCTCTGACGAAGGAGCGTTTCACCACGTCAGCGCGAGGCCGTGTTGCCTTTGAAGAGCTGCCCATCAGACAGGGAGAAACACGCTGATGGTTTATCCAGAGACAACATAGCTGCCTTGGCGTGGCCCGAGCTAGCCTGGTGGGGCTCTGCTGACTGTACCTGGGCCTAAAACAACACATGGGACTGAGAGGACCAGGGAGAAGTATTGTGTTGGAGCTCTGACCTAAATGCCTCAGCTAGCCAATAATACACAGAGCTACTACTACCACCAACTTACTCGCTACCGCTCCTTTCCATTGTTCTCAGACCATTATGGAGGTAATTTGGGTGTCCAACACAAATCAAATGATTCTTTATGAGGCATCATGGAAACTGTATAAACATTGGACGTGAACATTTGGGTACTTGGTTTTTATACCACTTCTCAGATATTTAACACAGTAGAGAAGACCTGATGGAAATGTTGAAGAAAAAAAACAAAGAGAGACCACGCACCCATTTGATTTATTTAAGATTAATCAAAACACCAAATTCTTGAGATGCACACAGCTGAACTTTTAAGAATAAAGAATAGCTGGGCACACAATAACAGTTTGGCAGGTCTGCAAGAGTGTAGAGGGGGAAACAATGGTCAGCATCCAACTATGCAAAATGTGTGTAAAAGTCATTAATGTATACTGCCAATTTCTCTGATCAAACAGTCCCGGGGAGTAATGCATCGGAATCCTAAAAATACCTCTCTGATTTCATGTGCATGTCAACCTCTGGTTCATTCAGTGGCAGTTCAAAGACATGAAATTCCCTCAAACTAAATACTTCCGCATCTGAGAGAGGGGAGGAACGGTTAAAATGCCATTCCCTCAGCTGTCTGCAATTTCTCCAGACAAGAGGCAATTAATTGATTAAAAGAACTCAAACACTACAGGAACAATTTAAACATTATTAGGAGAGCACTGGGCTCTGTTTGGTCTGACACATGGCTCTCTCTCTCTCTCTCTCTCTCTCTCTCTCTCTCTCTCTCTCTCTCTCTCTCTCTGTGTCTGTGTGTGTATGCGCATGCTCGTGAGCAGAACAATGTGACAGAGGGAGAAAACGGGCAAGTCCATGTGGATGCACTACCAGTGACCGTCTACAGAGGTCACTGTTTCACTTTTTCACTTTTGCACATCACCTTAGGATGGCCAACCATTTCAATTACAGTGAAGCTATTGATTTATTGAGTGAATTAACATATAGCAATCTCCTATAATCACACTTCTCCTTGTTGCCTTGTTGCTGCACAATGTCACGAGCGGCGGCTTTTTCTTGAGCGCCGTGTTGCGAGTTCTTGCCTCAGGTGCTCTGAAAATTACTTTTTAAAGAGAATAATACTACCACGGCCTTGAGAACACAATAAGTTAAGCCTGTTTTTGTTGTGAAAGGCAAAAATCTGTGAGGCAGTCTTTTAAATGTCAGGAGATATCCCTTTGCGGCTCTGGCTGTGACGTCAGAGGCAGGCAAAGTTCAAATGTACTTTGGGATTTGGGGATGTGTGTCTTTTTTTTCTTTTTTGGCACGGTCGGGGTGAAATATTCCAAACACAGCCTACAGAATTAAAAGCCACGCCGGTGGAATTCTGCCCTCTTACTCTCCTATTAATTTCTCTGCTGTCAATTTTTCTTTCTCAGGTCAGTGAATCTGGGAGAGGTGAGAAGCAGAGAGAGGGAGACATTGAGGGAGGCATGGGGGGGTGTGTGCAGCGAGAGGAGGAGGTTGATGGGGGAAAGGCAAATTGAGATGGCTGAAGCTGAATCCCTGGGCATGGCTTAGTGTCAGTGGAGCGGCCTGTAAATAACCTCTTTTATTAGGCCTGTAATGATCCCCGATGAATATTGACAGCCAGACTATGATGACTTTGTAGCTGAATATCAGTAATTACGTTTCAAAGGAGCGGATGGTGAAGGTAAGGTCATATTGATCCCTCCGCGCGCAACATGCCGGAGAACAGAATGTCAATGGAGCAGCCCAGGACGCGGTCATCCACCTCCCTGATGCTTTATGAATTCTAGCCACGGACTCCCACACACACACACTCACACACATACTCACACACTCACACACACACACACCTTCACACGGGCGAGCGCATGTCCACAGATGACAGACAATCCTGCAGAACAGAGAAATTTGACTAAATAAGAATTCCTGACATTTCCATTATGTCCGGAGAGCTCCTGTAGCACGAGGAGTGGTTTGCTGGATTGTGATGGTGAAAATATCCAAACTGTATTGGAGAGGATCCTAAAAATAGAGAAAATAGAAATCCCTGCAAAGCAGGGGAAAAGGGAGCAGTAGTGCGGAGGGGTTTGAAATGCTATTTGGAGGCTGGCTGGTTGAGTGTAAGTGAAGATGAATAATTTAGGGAACACAAAGAAATCAATGTGGCATCTTAAGTTAATTTGATTTGCTGCATTACAGAACAACGGGCTGCCTTATCAAATTACACGCACATATGCTTGGCTAATTGCTGCAACGTCAATAGCAAACAGACGAAATTCTTTTGAGCGCTTCTGCAACTGCTGCTTCACCTTTTGGCTTGACAGCGGCTTTGAAGCCCTGTCGTAGGCCTGAGAGTCAGAGACAGTGATCTGGAGCTCGGTTACTACTGCTCCATGTGCTGAGGGCCACTCGGCCAGCCTGCTCTCTTTTGCACAGAGGCGTTTGTCGGGGGATGTGTTGGACGCTAGGCCCCTGGTTTTCTGTCTGAACGGGATAAAACGGTGCTGCGGACACTGCGGCGATACTGTTCACATGCCCATCTCTGTACACGCTGTGGGAGATTAGGCGATTCATTGTCACATTAGAATTATAAGCCGCGCTGCTCGTATCATGCCAAATCTAGCAGGAAAGCCGAGACTCTGCAGGGAGTCTCCTCAGTGTTAGTACAGTGACACTCAGTTTGAAGCTTTGGGTCTGCTCTCTGGGCTTTGGATGGGAAAGGCCACAAAGACTATAAAGATGTCCACGTGGAGTCGGAGCACATAGAGGAGAGGTCCGTTTCTACGTGTCATGATTAGTCCCAGCGTCGTGGGGGTGGACTTGAATGAAGATGGGGCATGGCAGCTGAAGGCTGGATAGGCTCAATGTAGAAAAACGGAAAATAAAGAATAGAACAAAAAGATAGAATAGAATAGAATAGAACGGAACAGAATTGAAAAGAATAGAACAGAACAGAATTGAATAGAACGGAATAGAACGGAATGGGATAGAACGGAATAGAACGGAATGGGATAGAATAGTATAGAACATAATAGAATAGAACAGAACAGAATGGAATAGAACAGAATAGAATAGAACAGAACGGAACAGAATAGAACAGAATAGAATAGAACAGAACAGAACAGAATAGAATAGAATAGAATAGAATAGAATAGAATAGAATAGAATAGAAGAGAATAGAATAGAATAGAATAGAATAGGATAGCTTTTATTCTGCATGACCAAGGCCGGGGGCCCATCCTATTGTACAGAAGCCGTGAGCACAGCTGTTGCACAGTGCTCAGGGAGCAGTCAGGGGTTCATTGTCT
>OMLC01070572.1:10013-25766 GCA_900302585.1 Regalecus glesne
GTGGATCACTCTCACAGTCTCTGCACACACACACACACACACACACACACACACACACACACACACACACACACACACACACACACACACACACAGAGACATACAAATACATACAGACTCATACACAGAGATACACTCATAAAGTCTCAGCTGCATTCATGCACATGAGCACGTACTCCACTCGCTCTCTCCAATGCACACACATGCCCTCTTCCTCTTCCTCAGTGTTATCCACCGACAGTAACACATATAGCCAGCCCACGTGAAATGTAGAGCATGTGTGAGGGCCCGAGAATCTGTCAAGATCAAGACTCAAAATCAATGAGGGCAACACGGAGTACCATGGTGCTGCACACAGCATAATAGGAAATGTTTTGCTGTGCTTTGTCTCTAAAGGCGGGGGCAGGCATAGCGGTCAAAAGGTTTACCTTACCTGGAGCCTTGCCACCTTGTTTTTTGTCTCCTGCTGCCTTGTCAATATACGCTATGACCCTGTCAGTATCATCAGAGAGCCCATTTGGCCAAACAGCAGCTCACTTAGAGGTGGCGCTGCAACACAGTCTTTGAACACCTATAAGAAATACCGTGCAGTCCCTCAACAGCCCTGATGAGGACGGCGGTAATTTGATGAGGTTTAAAAAGAGTGACGGCAAATCAAAGAAGAAAATATGAAGTGCTGTGCTTTGCTGTACTAACTCTTCAATAAGTGGATCTCTTGATGGATTATGCATCTGGGGTGGAATTCTTATTTTTGGATGGGTCTTGCCTGGTGTATTCCACAGGCTCATGAATGATCCATGCCACATGAATAATAATGACTACAAGTGTCTTCCTCACGCATTTAAGTAGAATGATTACACCGGTTTTAGAGGGAAAGGCCATCAGAAGGACAATAACAATAGCCTCCTGGGGTCCTTGTGCACCTGTACCACTTGTTTGAATAAATCAGTTGTCCTTCAGTGACATACGACTTCTGGGAGCTGCAACCATCTAAATGTGTTGCCAGAAACAGTCTTCCAGCCTGCGGATGAACTCCAGCTTGTTCAGTCCTCGACGATCACTGAATTGTCCTTACAACCTTGACTTTCATGGGGTGCCCGGCATGGGGCCCTTGTGGGTTTTTTTCGTCTACCGTTTATTCCAAAGTCAGCTAATTAACAGTGAAGTGATGGAGTCTGCTTTAAAGTGGTCGTCCAATATTGAAGAACACAGGATGTTGTTTCTTCTTCTTCTTTGATGAAAAGTATTGTGCTCATCAGTATACTGGAGATTGAGGAGAAAGAGGCTGAAAAGCTGTTATCGTTTTATGACCCGGTTTATAGCCATGTTCATCCGGTTGACTTGAATTTCATGTCATCATTACTCTCAAGCATGCATGGGTGCAAGTCCACAAATACTGGCATGGCATCCACTACCTCACCTGTGTGTGTGTGTGGTTGTGTGTGTGTGTGTGTGTGTGGTTGTGTCAAGGAGGGCATCCCATGTAAGATTTGGCCACTATCTTACTATGAGTCAACAGTGCTAACCACTAGGCCACCATTCCGCTCACAGAACAATGGGTAGATTGTCATACAGCTGACATGGTTGGGTAGCTAGATAATAGATAGGAAACGGGAACACGCGTGTGTAATTTTTGCTAGAAATGTTGCAAAGCACCAAGTTTATCTGTTGCCATCATTTGTTCTCCATTCTTCAGTCAACACAGCAAGTAAGTGAGATGGTGGGACAGGGAAACTGCCATTCTTATGGTGAAAGCATAGCGGGATAAAGGAGTCCGTTGGTATGTCTTTGTGAAACCTTCTCCACTCTGGAAATACATAATAAGTGGGGACATGGGGGAAGGATCTTGTTTCAATTGGCATTCAACAAATCTCAAAGACAGTCCTGCTGGTTGATTGTGTTTTGGATGGAGATTTCTGGACAGTCTAGTGGTCCTGTAGTGGTTTTGTTATCTCAACACATTTCTGGAGAAGCAATCCATTATCGATCCCGCACACAGACCTCGGATGCTGGTAAACTTTCCCTGAGAGTGAGAACATTAGGTTGTTTGGTCTAGTTGCTTAGTTGCTTTTCTTTCACAGGATTTCATTCCACTTCCCGGCCAATAAGCTGCCCGTTATAAACAGAGAACCCAGACTTATAACGTGGACCCTGGCATAGAGTCAGCCTTGATGCTCCTCTCAAACTTTTCAAATTAACGCTATTGACCCAAATCTTCTTATGGGGTACAGTAGGTCTTTAAATCCACTAGCACTTCAATCTCAGCAGATTGACACTGCTGTGGAGTGAGTAATTCCATTGATTTCATTTCACGGGGCATTCGATTTGCTCGATCATAACACCTACAACGAGATTAGGTCGGCATGGATTTTCTCCACCAGGTCAAAGAGGCCCAGGCCATAATTGTTTTTTTTTATTACTTTTTGGCTTTCTAAACATATCCATGTGTCATTTATGTCGACGGGTCAATACCCCGCACATCAACCACATGGATATATTTTTCTTTCAGTATGCATCTTTACTGTTATCTGGACTTGACTTCTGAAGGAACCAGGCTGTCCAATATCGAGGAGCCGGCGTCTACTTGATTAGCCACGAACCTGCAGTGTGTGAGGCCCATTTGAGATGCTGGCTGAGGGGTTATTTCTTTTCCCTCACTGGCTTCATTCCACAAACCTTCCCTGAAAGGAGATTCATTTTCAAAACCCCACTTACCCACTTTTCACAAAGACTTTCTAACATTCACTGATGGTTTCTAGTTCTGAATTTGTTCTTTGGTATGAACAGGATCTGGTCCTACTCAGCAGCACTCATATGCACATTGGAACGCTGACACAATAGTAGAAAGTAGCGGATTATTGTGTTTTCCACTCGTCCTCTTTTTGTTGTGGCGGTCATCCATCCATTCATTCATCATCAGCCACTTATCCTAAGTCAGGTCATGGAGGTATCAGTTCCATCAGGGGACCCCAATCTTCCCTCTCCTGGCCACATCCACTAGCTTGGACTTGGGAGTCCTGAGGTGGTCCTAGGCCACCGTGGAAATATAATCCCTCCACCTGCTCCTCAGTCTGGGTAAGAAAGAGACAGGAAGAAATAGGTGATTAGGCCGAGTGTGTGTCCAGGTCCTGCAGAAATCCCGTCAGAGGAGAGGAAGACCTGGTGACTTCGCAACGCCTATCACCAGCCATCATCTTCTCTTCTTTGACTTTTTACTACCACACCTTCTTCAACGTTCCTGCTCTAGCTCAGCAGAGAAGCTTTGCAGGGCTGGCACTGATATCTGTCTTGAAGACACTTTCCTTTTGCACATCATTCCAGTTGAAACCATCATCTTTTGCTCTACTTGTCTCCCTGTCAGCAGAAGGATTCTTTGTTACTGTTAACTCCGTTAAAATCTATAGCAATTCCCATCGAAAAACACTTTGGCTGTTGTCCGATGTGTTTTCCGAATCCCTCTCAGAATAATGAAGAGAAAAGGCCCCTTTTATCATCATCGGATCTCATCTTCACCCAGTTGACTAAATTGGCTCATTTGTCCAAAAGTTACACAGCATCGACTTTGCGAAAGCTCCAATAAGTCGAGAGGGGTTCACTGCAAGGGTGACATTGGCTGGCACGAAAGCCAGGACTTCTGGGTGTGTGACCCTTAACATACGGCATTCAATACAAATATCACAGCATTCTGGTTGGCATGTTGGCCAAACACCTGGCCACTGCAGCTCAGCACCTCCCACCCCTCGACGTAGCCCGTCCAGGCAAGGGGGCGTAAGGAGGAGGGAAGGAAGGAGGTTGAAAGTTGACTGAAGGTCAAACTCCAAAGTGGACAGTGGAGGATGCAATCTAAATGAGTTTTGCTCTAGGGACCGGTCTGCACATTCAGATTCATTTGTGTGTGTATGTGTGTGTGTGTGTGTGTGTGTGTGTGTGTATGAAGACATGTGGCACAGCCCCTGCCCCTCCATGCACATCTATTAAATACTAGTACATGCACTGGAATGCATACCGCACTAATAAACATGCCTGCAGACACACACACTCAGGAGAGGTCTTATCAGGTTGTTCAGCAGATTACGGCCAAGGCCTTGCTTCTCGCCCTCCGTGATTAGCTGCGGGTGTGTCCAGAGAGCACGCTTTGCAGAAGCGGGGCTCTGGCCCTGCTTTGACTGCCAATTATCACCAAAGCAGAGGGCTAATTAAAGTTTGATTAAGTTCACAGTGTTCTTGAGGATATTCAGAGAGAGGGCGGTCCCACCCGAGATCACATGGCATCTGTCAAAGCCAGGTGGTGTGAAATTGGATTGTTGGCTGTTATCAACCTTTGACCTCCACTAGTTGGTGCATTCTGTAACTGGGGAGGGGGAGTCCAGAAGAAAGCATACACTCAAAGAGCTGCGGTGGGTCAGTGGGTTGAGTGCACGCCTGGGAGTCAGGGGTGGTGGGTTCGTGTCCCACTGCGTAGCTCGGTAACTGAGGCCTTCATTGTAAAGCACGTTGAGTGGTCGTGAGAAAAGCGCTGTATAAGAATAAGTCCATTTACCATTTACTCATGAGGGAAGGGACCAGGCGTGACACTGGATCGTCCTGTGTTTGTGTGTGTGTGTGTGTGCGTGTGTGTGTGTGCTCTGTCACCAAGTAGCTAGAGATGTGCCAAGACAGCGAGCACCATGTTCAATAATGAGGTCTACTAGGGGGTATTGAACTGGAGGAACACAGGTTTGTGCACACCAAGCCACGTCACCAGGGAGAACATAAAGAACATAAAGAACATACAGAACATACAGTGCACGCGGCCCACATTCACCGTGATGCCAGCAAGCTCTAGAAAGTTCCAAGTCTATTTGTGAGTTCCTCTCTACAATAGGAGGGATCACATATGAGGCTGCGTAGGACACCACGCAGCCCTTTGGGAGCTGAGTTGCAGGTACAGAACGAGTACGTATTGCACCCTGAAGCGGAGCAGCAGCCCTTCCACCCAGCGGTAAGCAGGGAGGAACAACACCTGTTGTGCACCCTCCTGGTCACCTGCATCCAGAGGGAACCTGACGTACACTGTGCCGAGACGTCATGACTAATTCAGGGCACGCACTCGCATATTAATGGTGCACCTTTTCGTGGCAAGCTAACGTATGCATGAGGCAGCTTTGGGTTGTGTTCTTAAGAAACAGGAAGAGGAATGAGGCCGGTCAGGTGGAAGACGACAGATGACGGGTCAAGCTGAAGGGTGGGGGGTAACTGTGACGGCTTGTGGAGGGAACTCTCAGGTACTGGGAGCCGCAACTTCACTCACTGACAGTGGAGTGCGAGTTAGCAGAGGTAATTATGATAATGGACATTAATGGCTTTCTAACTAAGCACTAATGGCTGTGTACACAGCACAGCACCTGACCTTCATATGCCGCTATGAATTCAATCTAACTCAAGCTACACAAGTGAATTAGAGGAGCGCTTTGCTTCTTAGGGTGGCGGTGGGTTCTGTGTGGTCACCCCCCTGATTATTTCCAGCTTCACAGGCTCCAAGACTTGACCGCTCAGGTTCACATCTACACTTTACACTTCCTCTCTTCCAGCTGACTCATGCCTTTCCCTGTTTTAGAAGATGAGCTCCTGTGCCTTCATTCTTCCAAGACTATCTCCCATTTCCCCTTCCTCCACTTCTCTCCTAAAAAACAACCGGCTTCAGCACTTTCAGGCTGATCCCCTTTCTCCTCTCATCTCTCGACTCCACTTGGCTTGGGGTTTAAGGGATGGCGGCTGTTTGGTTGGGTGTCTGCGCATCAACCTGAGCACCAGGCTCCCTCCCCTTACTCCACACACAGTTGGCTTCTCTACTTTAATCCTCTCCCTCTTTATTTCCAGCAGGCTCTTGGCTACCCCTGTTTCTCTTTGCTTTTCCTTTTTTTCTTCTTCTCTGCTTTAGTGCTTCTAATCCCTGTAATTGTGTTGTCTTCCCCCTACTTTGTCCTTCTCTCTTTTGTCTCCTGCCTTTAGCTCCTCCATTTGATGTTGTAGTGGCACCTCCATTTATCAGTGGCAAAACTCGAGGATGGAAAGCTCGATGGGTGACCATCATTGATTCCATCAGAATAGGGGGAGTAAAAAAGGCAAATTTCAATCAGTCATAGAAGAGGAGGATGAAAACAAGACCTTTCAGCAGAATCGCTCCTGAAACAACTTTAGGTCACATTGAGCTGTTCTCCTCCCCCAGTCATCGAATGCACATGGCTATGAGGCAGTAGACATGGGACCAACTCTCACAGACCTTTTGGCTTTTCAGAGAGCTATTTGTCTGTACTCATGTTGGTGTAGTCACCAAGTGGGGGCACTTGTCCAATGAGAGGTTCATTTTATGTGTCCGTGTCGTGTGGGTGGACACGGATTCAAATGGAGCTTGGCAGATTTAGGCAGGATGCTCTTCCTGACTCCTTGGAATGGGTTTGAACCAGCAACATCTGGCTTGTCAGTTGCTGAAGCTCACACTCTACTGCTGAGCTACCTCCAGCGCACTTGTCAAATATGGTTAAAATACATTTCCATCCACTTAAAAATTATAAAAGTAGAATCTGACCACACAAACAGCCCCCCCCCACCCAGGTACTCTCAATTCAGTACTTAAAACTACTAATTTTAGTCAATACACTAATAAACTACATTTCCCATGCGTGATCCATATTAACACCGTATTTGCAGTCCTTCCACTTTTTAAAATTAGGGTTGGAAATAGGGTCCTCAAAAGATGTATCAACTGAATATATCAAACGTCTTGTACATCTGAATTAGTAACTACACTGTGTTTGGATGATACAATCTACATAGATTATCTACCATAACAAAGTGAAGGTGTTCGTTTACTTCTGATTTAGCTGGAGCTGCTCAAAAACCAATCAGCACTACAGTTATAATTCCTTCAGTTTGCAGAACAGTCATGTCTACAGAATACATCAAATATTTACTGCAGCTGAATGAGCAACTACACTGCATATAGATGATCTGCTAAAAATCAGTCAAGTTTTTGGTTTATCTCTCATCTGTCACTAAATACTGCTATGTGTAGACATCTGATGAAAGATTCAACACTTTAAATCAACCAACTGTCATCTACTTCATCAGTTTGGAATAAATTCTGTTACCACATTTTTGTAACAGTTACTCTAAAGTAGACAGAGGAAGATGCAGAGGACAGAAATAGATGGATGTGGGTGATCCTCTGTGATGACTCCTAACAAGATCAGCCAAAAGCTTTAGTAGTTGTAGCAGTAGGTATAGTGTCTTATAATGGTGTAGTCGGGTTAATATGGGAGTGAAGCGGAGTAGTTGCTGTTGACATCGACTGTTATCTTGAATGGGATTACATGAGTTTAATGGAAAGCATGGTGTGTCTGTTACAGGTGCCTTGTGGAGCGCCTTCAGATGCTGAGTGAAGTGACAAACCGTGAGTATCTGACAATCTGGGAATGGGAGTGGGTTGGTCATAGTGATGAAGGTCCACATGTTGAAAGTGCAAAGCTCCCTCAGACCACGTGCCTGGAAGTCAGGCGCTACAGGTTCATATCCCGTAGCGGTTGCTCAATAGATGTGAGGCATTCATTTTAAAGTGATTTGATTGATCCCTACACTAGAAAAGTGCATATAACAAAAAAAAACCATTCGCTGTTTATCCTTTATTATCCAATTCTATCTATTATTCTGAGTTCTGAGTGGATGCTCAACTTCACCATGTATGTATTTGGCGTTATTTTGCTCACACTAAGTGTGATCCTCGAGTGCCTTCATTGACTGCTTCAATATAAACATGTTGAAGATCTAATCTGCCCACTTAGCACCCATTCCATGGCTATCTGTCTTTGAGGAGGGATCCCTCCTCTGATGTTCGCCCTGAGGTTTTCCACTTCTACTGAAAAGGTTTTTTTTCTGCTGATCATATCCGTCCTCTGAATCAAGGGTCCAGGAATAGAGGCGCAGTACGCCATCGTTCACTGTGTTTACCTGTTTTCATGGCTGTAACGTGAGTGTGATGTGAATGTAAAGCCCTCCGAGACAGAAAGTGTGATTTATGGCCGTAGAAATAAACTTGACTTGACTATTACCATTGACCTATTTCTACCGCTAGTGGCAACTTGTAGAGCAAAAGAGTTTTTGTGTTGGTGAAAGCTTTGTTGGAGTAAACAACCCCCATACACATGAGCTCTCTCCATTTCATACTTGCTTTGTTATGAGGTTTTGTTTAAATGGGATTAGGAATAAAGGTATTGACAGCCGTGTGATTGAACAATGCGGCTGTTGGCACCGCCGGGTAGTTCTGTTCATTTTGGGTCAGGGACGCATACATACACATGCACATACCCACACCTTTTCTTGCCTGTATCAACCTCTTCTATTAGTCGACATGAGTCTGTTTATACAATCCCCCTTTTCAGAGAGGAGAAAGAGAAAAGTAATTTTGGCCTCACACTTAGTGAAAAACTTGATGAGAGAATTCCAATTTACCTGATTCTCATTCTTCTTTTCCCCCTGGAAACAGAAGCTATTATGGCAGGGAGGCTGTCATGCAGAAAATAAGTGTGTCTGTGTAATTATACGCCTAAGCCTCCTCACCAAAAACAGCACCAATCCGACCACAGACAGGATTCACGTTTCAGCCCCGTGGTAGTTACAGCACCCAGCAAAGTGTTATCAATGGATGTGCAGAGCTCTGTGAGCAGGATATCTTGGTAGGGATGAGTTACCTCTACCATATGGAGCTGCCTAGTCCACAATGGGCAAGCTCTATATATTTATAATTTTCTCCCCATGTTCTAATTTCCACTTTGCTTTAAATTTTTGCCCCGTGGGACTAATAATGAAATATCAGATCTCATCGTATGTGAATCTCTCTGACATAGGTCTGAGCTGGGCCTGGATGTATGCTGCTGCTCAAGGCAACAGCTCCCCAAGGCAGGCCGTGGTAGATATCAAAGGTCTGGCTAGTGTTATGTGAAAGGGGCTCTCTCCTCTTTTTTTATTTATGTATTTTTCTATTTTTTGATCTGTCACTCTGCAGGAGCAGCCAGGGGGAAATTGGTCATCTGGTGCATTTGTCAAGTGGGATGCTGGTCGGCATTATGTTGTGTGTGTGGATGATCAAAAGCTGCTGCTTTCCATCACGCAAGCAGAACTCTGCCTTAAGTCGAGACTAAACTCAATGGCACGTCGCTCAGTGGGCATTTCTCAGAGCAGGCTTTAGATCATGTTATGACACAAGTAAGACCAGAGGAGGAGGAGACGGGGTTGCCAGTGGGCATGCTCACATTCCACCATGAGAGGCACACATGGAGACCAGAATAAACCAAAGGTTGATAGCGAGAAGGGAGCAGACAATGAAGAGGTCTTTATTCTTACACACCGGCATGGCCTATATTAGCAAAAAATCTAATTTCGTGCTTCCCTTGTCCAGACCCCTCCGGCAAGTACTTCTTTCCCATAAGTTCTGTTTCCTACTGCATCAAAACCCTGTGCTGGAATCTGGGTGTTATCTTTGATAACGTAGCTCAAGAGGTGAGGTGGTTGTCTAGTAGTTGGAAAATAGGTGGTTCAATCTCCAACCTCTGCAGAAAGCATGTCAAGAACTCGTAAGATCCCAAGTGCCCTGTTGCAGCTGTGCTCACTGCTCCTAGCAAAGAGCAGGATAATAAAAATGGGTTAGTTCCAGAGAACAAATTCCATTGGCCTTGGTCCTGAGACAAATAAAGCAACTATTCTATTCAAGCAATTCTTTTCTATTGACTTTTATTTATTTATTGGGACCGCAGTAGCTTGGCTGTAGCGTATGCATTTCCAATTCAGGTGTTGTGGGTTCAATCTCACTGTGAGGCGTCAGGAAAGAGCATCTAGCCTTAATCCCCTATGCTCAGTAAATGAGATGTAAAGAGCTTTGAGTGGTCGCTAGACTAGAAAAGTGCTTCATAGAGATCAGCCTATTTACAATGTATTCAAAAGAATCAGAAGAAATGAGCAGTGGTGTAGCTTTATAAGAAAGACTCAGAGGCTGAGAGAGAGAGAGAGAGACAGATTGGAGTATCAAGATATCTTAATGATATGTGTGTGTGTTTATTGATTTAGCCAATGCAAAGTGGTTTTACAGGTGTGTGTCTGTGTGTATACATGTGTGTGTGTGTGCATACATGTTAATGTGAAAGCCAAAAGTAGAGACTTGAGTGCACAAACACACACATGTATACACAGAAGAAGCACTTAATAATGCAGCTTCTACAGCAGATTGCCCCTCTATCTCTCTTTCTCTCGTTCTCCATTCGCTTAGGCGGGTCGGAGGAAATGCTGATGATGCAATGTGCTGACCCAAATACTTTACCTGCTCCCAGCAGACTGCACCAGCTGGGGGGCTCTCTCTCAATCTCTCTCTCATTGTCTCTCTCCTCCTTCCTCTCAGCTCCTGAGTCTTTCTTATAAAGCTACACCACTGCTCATTTCTTCTGATTACTTTGAATAAAGCTGCATTATTAAGTGTTTCTTCAAGCCTCTACTTTTGGCTTTCACATTACCATATATGCACACACACACATATATATATATATATATATACACACACACACACACAGATACACACCTGTAAAACTACTTTGCATTGGCCAGATCAATAAACACACACATATCATTAAAATATCATGATACTCCAATATATCCCCCCCTTCTCCCTCTCCTATTTTTGTAGTATTGACCACCTAAACAATGCTAGCAGTGTGCTCCGGTGGAGTGCAGTACAGAGATGTAGGCTTGGTACAGAAAAAGTCTTTATTTCCTGTGTGATGCCTCAACAAAAATAAAGCTTTACCTATTTTAAGCCCTGGGTTAAACATAAAAACGTGAAGTTTTATTCATTTATTTGTCACTGTGCATTCAAACAGCATTTTTTTTCTTTGCATCTAACCCATCCTATTGTGCACGAGCAGCCGCAGCTCCAGGGGAGCAGTTAAGGGCTCGGCATCATGGTCAATGACACTTCAACACGCTGTCTACACACTTTTTTTACACAACATAAAAGACTTAATCAGTCAATTGACTGTCAAACTTAAGTCAGTCACTTAATCAAGTGATTAATTAATCTTTCTTTTTTCGGATAGGCAGTCATAGTAGCGCGGATTAGACGCAGTGCATAGAAAAGATGGACAACTGCAACTGCTCAGCACACTTCCGATTAAACCAGTTTCACTTCCCAAGAAACAAATCTGACTGCGGTTGAAAGGGAGACGCCAGCCCTATTTTCAGCAGCATGCTGAACATATTGATGATTTTGCAGGTCTTCGTGTTATACTTGCATTTTAATTGCTTATTTGTGGCATCGGGGAATAAATGCAATTAACTCAATGTGGGTGGACTTCAATCAGGAAGATGCACTGTAGTGAAGAAAGGCTGTTAGGAGCTAGTTATTACTCTGTGATTATTCATTATACCACATTCAGCATCTGTGTACACACACACACACACACACACACACATCTACGAGGATCTGTGTGGTTAACCCGTCGCTTGGCATGGGGAGTCTGCGTGTAAGCAGCATTGAGTTTTCTAATGGTAGAAGAATTGTGCTGAAAGGGATGTTTTGTCGATGTTTTATCGTTAACAAGGCTGTTTATAGCCACCATGCTATTATTTGCCTTTTGTTTTCTATTTCCACCTCTTCCTCTTGTTCCTCCCACGCTCGTGGGATAAACTGCCACTAGGACGGTTCACTTTGCGTCAGAGGCTTTCATCAGCGGGCCAGCTGACGAGGGGAGGCAAGTCAAATTTATTGCCCCCATTTTTATCAGAAAAAGGGATAACCGGATGCTCTGGTGGTCTACCACTCACAGGGGTACATTGTAGGGGAAAGTGACCAGCATATTGTAGGGCATTAAAAGAGGTGTGGCCTCACTGGATTGCTCCTGTGCATCACAGACATTATCAGATGTATCTGGATGTTTGTTGCCCTGTTATGTGGACCCCAGGATGTGTACCAGATCTGGGATCCTGGCTGTAGAGCCAGTAGTTGCCATGGTGAATAATCTCTGGTGCTGCTAGCAAAGGAGCTTTTGGATTTCACACCTTGGGGCACCAGGTTTTTTTTCAATTGGTCAAAAGCCTTGCCCTCCTCTGAGACCCCCTCCCCAGGTCTAGTGTGTGGACCTCAAGGGTCTTCCATCCAAGATGGCGTCCTCCTCTTCAGACATATCTGCTCTGTTGTGGTCACCCATATGCCAGCCTCAACACCAGCTAACTAAAAGTTCCTAAAGTACTCCGGGTACTGTTGTGAAACAACAGTGATGCTATACCAACAAAACACGCTAGTTTGCCCTGTCTGTGGGTCATATCTGTGCGTGTTGTTTTCATCATCATGCATTCTCTGCACAGCTTAGTGTAGAAAACAACATTAGCTAAGGAGATCAGTGCTAGTGAGGGCAGATATGTCCCAGTGCAAGGCGACATGGAAAATAGACCAAACAACCTTCATCTTCCTCCACAAAGTGATCAAAACATTATGCAAAGGGTTCTTGAATTGATCGCTTCAGGATCACAGGGCACCTTAATCTGTGAAGGAGACTTTAATACTGAAATAAATGGCAAGTAGGATATGCAGTGGAGCTGCTTACCAAACCAAAAGAAGATGTCTCCTTTATTTTACTTTGTACATACATACAATGAAAAGTGTCGTCTGCATTTAATCCATCCTGTTGGAAAGAAGCAGTGAGCAGCTGTAGTGCCCGGGTAGCAGTTGGGAGTTCGGTGTCTTGCTCATGGACACTTTGACATGCTTTCTGTTAGATAATGGCCCTGTCTGCACTTTTAGGTGTTTATAGTTAGAGTAGCTAAATGGGATGTTGGGACATCACCATAGCGACAACAGAAATATCGAGGTTCAGGTCAGGGAGACATTTTACAACAAGGTCAACAGCCCCACTGCAAAGTTGCTGTAGTGCTGAATTCATTAACACCCTGTCCATGGAAGATGTGGGTTCCATGTGTCTCCATGACAGCGGTGATGCAACATACTACAGATGGTATTCATATGTCATCTGCACTAATATGATATGACACAACATTGTTGTCAGTTTACACTGAGATTCATTTTGCATCCTTGGGCAGTTCCATTCGATGGATTCACACACATATGAAACACACAGTTACATATACAACACTTATCATAGACAGAGACATTTACATCAGCCATGAGAATCCTGCATAACACATCCTCTGGGTTAAGATCTCGGTGAGCAGCACACCGAGTTTGGTTTAGGGACAGGATCGACTGATGGCTCGAAGGTTTCCTCAGGCTGTTGCTTTCCAATTGAGGGACTTTGAATTAACGATCAGAGGGCAGAGGTGGTTATTCTTCATTTAAAACATTCCAAGATTCATGATGGATAATGTTGGCAAGTCTGAGCCTGCTCTTGTTGTGACTTACTTGAAGGGAGAGTTCCAGAGGTTGGCCAGCCATATTCACAACACTTCTTTTGCCAGATGTGGATGCAGTCCATGCAGTACCTCCACTTCAGAATGCTGTATTAACAGACTCCAGCAGACTAAGTGTAGTCAGTGTACCAAAATGTATATCCTGACAGCTCGTTCTCTCAGGCTGGCCAGTGGCAAAGGATTGCATTAGACTAAGGAGCCCTAGGTTGACTCTTGATGTAGGCAGCAGGGCTGAGAGGTCTGCATGTGTGTCTGTAAAGTGCTGTGTTTAGAATTCAAAGTTTGAAGAGCCAGCCTTTGACCTGACTGCCGAGCTGCATCCTGGAATAGTGAAACAATTGCTTGTCATTCCTGTAAAAGCGCACGCCACTGTTATACAGCATGTAGCAGCAAAATGGATGTGGCTACACCCTGACCCACACACCAGGTGTATCTTTAGAGGTCCTGAGGAGGTTTGGCGTGTTCAGGAGACAGACAGACAGACAGACAGGCAGAAAGACAGACAGACAGGCAGACAGGCAGAAAGACAGACAGACAGGCAGACAGGCAGACAGACAGGTAGACAGAAAGACAGACAGACACTGCATCATCATTCAAAGGGGATGTGTGCTCGGCACCACAAAAGTGCAGTTAAGTCATAGTAAGGAAGAGAGTAATTCCACTGTGCACAGTGGTAGAGATTTGAGCAAAATCTACTTTGTCTCCTAATCAAGATTTCCCATAATGCTTTACCCTCCCTTTTCTTTTCTTGTGGTAACTGCCCTTTGTAAAATGATCATAAAACGACTCCTTACCCTTCTAAGAGGATCAGTGTCTGTATAGTAATATTCGTACTCACTGTGCTGACTGTAAAAAATGAGTCTCGCAAGACACATGACTCATGAATATGAAGCCTTCAACTGCCCTTTGGCAGGGATGTGAACCCGTGACCCTGCCGGTCAGCAGCGACCTAGCCCAGCATCCTTTACATCGGGCTGAGCCTCATAACTCTTCATCACATCCTCTCACTGCCACACCTTCCCCGCTTCCATCCTCACGTACCCAACATGGAGGCCCATTGCCAGCCTGGGGGCTGGAGTGGATCCATCACCCTGGCTGTGGAGGATGAGGAATGGGCCATCGTGCATCACCCTAATGGTCTCTGCCGTCAGGGGCGGGATGAGCTGGGTGTACCCCTCCCCTTCGCCCCCGGCTAAGTGCCCGGGGAAGTGATGAAGGACCATTCTGTGCAAATGCATGACATGGTTAATGCTTGCCAACCCCATCAGAGGCTGACCATCAGTCTTCAACCAAATGACAGACAGTCCAACATGGTGGTTCAATAGTGTTTCAAACCCGGGGCTAGAACCTCTCTCACAACCTCCATCACCATCCAAGAGGCTGGAGATCCTGAGCAAGTGAGCTCTATCAGGACTAACGCCTGGTGTCGTAATTGCACAGGAAAATTGCATCATTTTGTAAAATTCATAATTCATATGACTAAAAGTATGTTCACACGATGAACATTTGAACACATAGCTAGATTTGATCATCTATTCAGAAATGTAAGAGATGTTTAAAATTAAAGTGATTGAGACATGTGTGATCACAGTTTGCAAAACAACGCATGGGGAATATTTAATATGTACATAACACTGTTGAGAAACACACATGGGTTTGACTTGTTATGGCTGAAGCCAGGCTTTAGGCTCTGCCTGAATGGGCCATGTGATTTCCAGATGTACATATTGGACATGCAATGTGTGTTTCCATTGGGGCCACGGTTGCTCAATGCTAGTGCTCCGGGAACCGACAAGCCAGAGACAGTGGGTTTGAACCCACCGTGGGGCATCAGAAATATGTGCATCCGGCCTTCATCCCCCCCCTCTCTCGGTAAATGTGAGGCATACATTGTAAAACACTTTGAGGGATTGCTAGATTGAGAAAACCCTGTATAAAAAGGAGTTACTTTAGCATGTATCTCTTAGCTAAGGACAATGCATTTCTCTGGCGGATGAGCTTCAGTTTTAGTCGGATATGTATTCATCTGGAGTAACAGTGGGGCAGGTCACTAGCATATTCTGTCTTCTCTGCTGTCTTGTCATCAGCTGTGACACACTGAGCTGATAAAGCTTTGTGACCGCTTGATGTGACACTGGCCTTTCCCCATGCCTTGTTGTATGCCTGCCCTCCAGCCCCTGACTATATTCATCAGGCAGATATCATGCAGGTCTGACGGTGAACTCTGGGTCCTCATTGTTACATAACTGCCGTGGGCTCTTCTCTGACGTGTCAGAGTGGTTGAAAATGAAGATCTAATTCACTTGACTA
>OMLC01070599.1:6354-39343 GCA_900302585.1 Regalecus glesne
CTCTCTCTCTCTCTCTCTCTCTCTCTCTCTCTCTCTCTCTCTCTCTCTCTCTCTCTCTGTTATGTTAATGGGTGAATGGAGATGATGAAGGAATGGAAGGGCTGAAGTCAGCCACAGCGGCCACAGTCAGCGCCTGTGTTCAACTACTTACAATCCCTGAGGACTTTCAAAGTGCAATGTGCTGTGTGAGAAACCTTTCTGTGTCCCTTAAAAACTAAATCCCAAATTATTTGAAGTGCCACACAGGGACATCGCATAGGCCCAGTAGAAATTAATGGGCCAACACTCATGTCCCTTGGATGTCACTGCTCTGAATCGCACTCATTCTTATTATGTCTAGTGTTGTGAGAGACTGCTTGATGATTTAGTGAAGGACAATATCATCAAGCTCAGCCTGATTTTTATTTTCTTTTACAAAAGCTTCGAGTGAAGCAAATAGCCAAAGCTAATGCAACCTTAAAGGTTACGTGCTGATTTGCACTATCATGTGGAATTATACCATGTAGTATTTTTAGTGAGGGGTTGAAGTAGCGAGACTGCCCTGGAAACCAACCCAAGAGTGTTGCTGCAGTGACTTCACTAGTGAGTGGAGAGGAGATTAATCAAATTTCTTGAAAACCAGGGCGGGTGAGAAAGCACTGAGTGAAAGAGGACAACTGCACATGAAAATCTAATGCGGAGAGGGTGCCTGTGTGTACTGTATGTGTGTGTATGTATGGGTTTTTATTTGATCACTACATGAAATATAACCTTAGCTTAATCATAGTCTCCTAAATCAGGCAGAGAACATGAAGCGTTGAAATGAGAGCCACTGTCATCCGCTGAGATGAGTTGGCATGTTGAATGACAGACGAGTAAATCTGTATAATACGTTACAACGCAATACATTTCGTGTGTATGTAGAACTGCCTTATGATATACAAACACACAAAGGCATGCACTCCCACCCGGGTAGGATGGCACAGCTCAGGAAGTAGGGTGGTCGGCTTATAATCAGTAGATAGGTGGTTTGATCCCCAGTTCCTTCAGAAACTGTGTTGAAGTGTCCTTGGGCAAGACTGACAATTCATTGATTTCACAAAGTAAGCAAGGCCTGTTTTACGTGTCACGATTAGTCAATACATTTGTAGGGATGGACACGGATGGAGATGGAGCTTGGGGAATTATTGCCGGATGCCCTTCCTGATGATCCGTGCTGGATTTGAACCTGCTCCCTCTGGCTTGTCAATTCCTGAAGCAAGCGTGCTAACCACTGAGTCGCCTTGTCGATTTTACAAAGTATGGCAGCCAAAACTCTTGGTTTTATGTTTTGATTCCATCATTTCCTTTGATAAGTACACAAAAGAAATCACCAAGCCTGCCTTTTTTCACTTATGTAGCATGGCTAAAATTCGATGTTGCCAGTCTATGGCTGATGCAGACTAATACACTCATTTGTTCCAAACTTGATTACTGTACTGATGTTTTCAGATCTGCCACATGTTAGCACTAAAAATATTCAGATGGTTCAAAATGCTGTAGCCCGAATCCTAACTTAAACTGGAACATATTACTATATTATACCAATTCCTACCTTCCTTCATAGGCGTCTTGCGAGACTTCAAGGTGCTTCTACGAACTTATAAAACCCTAAATGGGCTTGTGCCACCATACCTTTCTGATGTCCTTAAACCTAACTGTCCATCTCTAGCTCCCTGCTCTCATAACACAGGGCTCCTCTGTGTGCTTTAGTGGAAAAGAAGAGCCAGCAGGTGGCAGGGCCCTTTCCTTTCAGATCCAATTCTTGTAGAATAACCTGCCTTTTGTCCAATGAGAGCTGAGGTAGGCTGCAGTTCCCCATGACAAGACTTTGGATAAGTGTCTGATAATGGATGGATGTTCTGTCGATGAAGTTTTAGAGCATATGTTATTGACTAATGCCAACTGTTCTCTTCTCTTACCTATGATTTCCCTCACCAAATGAAATCTTCTTCTTTCTCCTTTTCTGTGTATGTAACCTGGGAGGAGCCTGGGAGACTCATACTGATGCCCTTCCATGTACACCATGGTGGGTTGGGCCTGTAATACCTGTTTCATTGGTGTGTGTGCTCTACTGCTGAGCTACTACGGCCTCTTCCAAGTTCATCATCCATCGATCCATCCGTCTGTTGACCACCACTTATCTGCGGTTGAGTCGCAGGCTCATACTAGAGCCTATCCCAGCAGTTATTGGGGGAAAGGTGGGGAGACACCCTGGACAGGTCACCATTCCATCTCATGGCTTGAATAGTTGGGAGATTGCTGTCTTGTTCAAGGACACTTGACATATTCTTCATATAGTGAGAGTTATCCTGGTGGCTAGATCTAGCCTATTTGTATTCTAGACATTTGTTGCTATGCACTGTCCCTATAAAGGGGATTATTATTATTATTATTATTATGGGGCGGCATTGCTCAGTGGGTAGAGCAGTCGTCTGGTCATCCAAAGGTTGCAGGATCGATCCCCAGTCCTGCACATAGCATGTCAAGGTGTCCCTGAGCAAGACACTGAACCCCTGACTTCTCACTTGATGTACGTCGCTCTGGATAAGAGCAGCTGCTAAATATCTGTAATGTGATGTAATGTAATGTTCGATCCCCACACCTGCAGAGAAGCGTATCAGGATGTCCTTGAGCAAGACACTGTTCCTCTGATTACTCTGCTCTGTGATAGACTGGTGACCTATACAGGGTGTACCCCACCTTTCGCCCAATGAGGACCGAGATAGGCTCCAGTTCCCCCCGTGACCCAATTTCGGATAAGCAGTTGACAATGGATGGATGGATGGATTATTGTTATTACTATTATCATTATTATATCATGTAATTCAAGTAAGGAGAGAAGTCATGTTACCCTGCCAGCGAAAGCCTGGGGCCCTCATCTAGAGCAAGGCCCAGAAGGAGGGCTCGTCAGTGAGCGCCTGGTGGCTGAGTTTGCCACGGAGCCCGGCCGGGCTCAGCTTAAAAAAACAACGTGGACACTTCACACCTACAGGAAGAACCAGTGGGGTCGGGTGCACTGCCAGACAGGTAGCAGTGAAGGCAAAGGGTCTCAGCGGACCAGAACCAAGCAACAGAAGCTAGCATTAGGGACGTGGAATGTCACCTCCTTGTGGGGTAAGGAGCCAGAGCTTGTGTGGGACGTGGAACGGTACCAACTAGATCTGGTGGGGCTCACCTCTACTCACAGCATTGGCATTGGAACCAAACTCCTAGATAGGGGTTCGACTTTTTTCCTCTCTGGAGTTGCCCATGGTGAGAGACGCCAGGGGGATGTGGGGATACTTATAACAACCTGGAAGAGGGCCACTATATTGGAGTTTAATCATGTAGATGAGATGGTTGCCTCCCTATTCCTTAGGGATTTGGGGGGAAAACTGACTGTTGTCTGTGCCTATGCACCAAACAGTACATCAGAGTATTCAACCTTTTTGGAGACCCTGGATGGAGTCCTGAATAGAGCTCCTGTAGGGGACTCTATCATTTTACTGGGAGACTTCAATGCATATGTGGGTAATGATGGAGACACTTGGGGGGGGGCGATTGGGAAGAACGGCCTCCCTGATTTGAACCCAAGTGGCGCTTTATTGTTGGACTTTTGTGCTAGTCATGGATTGTCCATAAATAACACTATGTTTGAACATAAGGATGCTCATAAGTGTACATGGTACCAGAGCACCTTAGGGCAAAAATCCATGATAGATTTTGTAATTGTATCATGTGATTTAATGCCACTTATTTTGGACACTCGGGTGAAGAGAGGAGCAGAGCTGTCAACTGACCACCATCTAGTGGTGAGTTGGGTCAGGTGGAGAGGGAAGCCTCAGGACAGACCTGGTAAGCCCAAACGTATAGTGCGGGTGAACTGGGAACGCTTGGAGGAAGACTCTGTCAAGAAGACCTTCAACTCCCACCTACAGCAGAGCTTTTCTGGCATCCCTGTAGAGGTTGGGGACATTGAACCAGAGTGGGCTATGTTCAAAGCTTCCATTACTGAAGATGCAACTATGAGCTGTGGTCTCAAGGTCATAGGTGCCTCAAGGGGTGGTAACCCACGAACACCCTGGTGGACACCAGCAGTTAGGGAAGCTGTCCGACTGAAGAAAGAGGCCTTCTAGATAGGATATCCCGGGAGACTGCAGAGACAGTTGAAAGGTACAAACAGGCCTGAAGGACGGCAGCCTCAGTAGTGAAAGAGGCAAAGCAGCGAGTGTGGGAGGAGTTCAGGGAAGCCATGGAGAAGGACTTTAGGTCAGAACCAAAGAGCTTCTGGAAAACCGTCCGGCACCTCAGGAGGGGAAAATGAGGAAATATCCAAGCTGTTTATAGTAAGGATGGGACGCTGTTGAGCTCAACTGAGGAGGTAATGGGACGATGGAAGGAACACTTTGAGGACCTCCTGAACCCAACTAACCCACCCTCTTGGATAGAGGCAGAGCTGGAGGATGATGGAGGATCAACATCAATTTCCCTGGAGGAGGTCACTGAAGTCGTCAAAAAATTCCACAGTGGCAAAGCCCCAGGGATTGATGAGATCCGTCCAGAAATGCTGAAGGCTTTGGGTGTTGAGGGGCTGTCATGGATGACACGTCTCTTCAACATTGTATGGAATTTTGGTAGAGAACCTGATGGGTGGCAGAGAGGAGTGGTGGTCCCACTGTTCAAAAAGAGGGACCAAACGGGTGTGTACTAATTACAGAGGCATCACATTATTCAGCCTCCGTGGAAAGGTCTACTCTAAGGTGCTGGAAAAGAGGGTCCGGCCAATAATCGAACCACAGATCGAAGAGAAACAATGTGGATTCGGTCCTGGTCGTGGAACAACAGACCAGCTCTTTACACTTGCAATGATCCTGGAGGGGGCCTGGGAGTATGCCTTATGACCGAGTCCCCCAGGATACATTGTGGGAGGTTCTGTGGGAGTATGAGATAAGGGGGTCACTACTCAGATTGAAGAGGAACAATGCGGATTCCATCTTGGTCGTGGAACAACGGACCAGCTCATTACGCTTGCAAGGGTGAAGAGAGGGGCTGGATGCCCTACCTGATGCCATGTAGTGGGTTCAAACCCGCAGCCTCTAGCTCATCAGTGCCCAAAGGTGTGCTCAACCACTGAGCAACTATGGCCCCCTGATTAAAAATCAATGAATAAAACAAAAAAAATAGGCAGTCTTCACATTTTTTAAGGGTGAGGATGCCTGTAGTCAGCTGAGACTGAAAATGTCACCTGTATGAATGACAAAACTTTTCTTTCAATAAAATGTTGTGTCCAGATGAATTGATTGACCTTGTTTTGGGAAACAATCAAAAGTGATACCAAAATCAAAGGGAACTCCAGTGGTGTTTGACTTAAATGGATATAATTCTAATTTGATCTTTCCTCTTGGTTTTGGTTGAAGCTAAGCTTCCAAGAGATGGCCTTTAATTAAAACCCTTAAATCAAACAGAATATCACAAAAAAATCCTTGATCAGGACTAAAACTAATAAACCAAGTCTTGTTGACATGCACTCTGTTTCATCTACATTTCATATCAATTGATTTTTTTAAGGATTGGGTTTAAAAAAATACTGTAGTGTAGCTTTAAAATGCATGCTGCAATTTCATTTGGTAGAAGTGATTGTTTTCCTGGCAGAATCTCTCCCGTCTCATGTACTTAGGGTGGTGCAGAGTAGCATTGGGAAGAACAAGTATGTGAACAGGAATGGCGTAAATTCCACGTCCATTTCATACACTCGTAATAATCTGTATAAATAATTTTGTCTCTCCAGTAAAACATTTCTCAATCTCAATTATTCATTCGATATTTGGCAGGATACTCATTTACCGCAATACTCAATTGCAACGGCTCTACTTTCAATGTCATACTGCTCCTAGTCTCATCAAAATTTAGCACTGACCACATGGATATTGAAAATAAAATTGATTACAGGCTGAACCCAGCCATAATTAAAATGTTTGGTGTAATTCATGCGTCTATACAATAAGGTTCTGCATTCCTTACCGCTTTATACTGAAACAGCTGTGCAACCTCATCCCGAGTCTCACTCTTGTTCGCATTGCCCCTCCAGTGGTCTGGCATATAATGAATGTGTGCCAGCACACACTGCAGCAGCTGCTCTGGACACCACACCATATGTTCATCTGGGATAAAGGACCTGGGATGGTTTAGAGAAAATCATATGTTTTCATCCTTTTCCTTACACAAAATTAAATGGCAGAGTATGTCAATTGACAACATTCTAGAGTCCTGGCGGATGGCGGATAAGATCCAACTACAGGAGACAAAAATGGCCCGCCACACTCCCAGCGACACACAGAGCTAGAAAAAGGTAATAAAAGGAAAAGTAGTCATCTGGCTTTATAGATCAGAAAGTCCAAAAAACAGCTGAACCTTACAAGTACAGACACATTGACCTTACTGAAGCAAAAGACTCTCAAAATCTGCTACCTGGAATGTGTCCAAGAGCAAGCCCGGATTTCATGAGCCATAAACCCTCACCCCAAGATCAAAATTCTATCAGACATATTTATGAAAAAGTTGAATCAGTTCTCCTGAATTCAAGATTTAATGAAAGAAACATTTCATCACTCATAAACTTGCCATCTTCAACCTGAGCTGTGTGTGGGCATACCCCCACCCTTATAACTGTGTTGCTACACAGTGATATAATGAAAAAACAATACTGGTTTCATATGCAAATTAGCCATTTACTTGAGTTTCAGTGATAATGCATACTGCTCACAGAGGATTGGGGAATAGTTGCAATCACAGCATTCTAAGATGACGACAGGTGTTACTGGGGCATCATATTTCAGGAAGTAGGGCAGTTGTTTAGCAATCGGAGATTGGTGGGGCTGGTTCAATCCCCAGCCCCTGCGGAAAGCATATTGAAGTGTCCTTGAGCAAGACAGAGAACGCTAAATTACTCCCCAAGTGATGTGCACTCACTGCACCTATACAATAGGATGAGTTAAATGCAGAGAAAAAATTCTACCAGCCTTTTTCATGTAGCAAATAAAACAAATTTATTATATTCTGTGCATCCCCCCTTGTCAGGTATGGGTGTTTCCTCTTCACAAAAGATGGTCTCTTTGACTCCCTGTTCAAACCAGTGTTCGTCCCGATCAAGGATGTGCAAGTCCTCAACCTTGAAAGAGTGACCACTGGCCTATAGATGGGTGGAGACTGTCGAGTCCTTGTAGGACACATCAGGTCTTCTGTGTTGTGCCACCCTCTTGGCCAGTGTTTGTTTGGTTTTCCTGATGCACAAGTCATGGCGATCCCCCCGGCAATTAACAGTATACACTATACTGCGGTTTGTGCCGAAGACACGATTGTTGGTATGGACCAATTTCTGGAGCATTGTATTTTGGGGTTTGAAAGCAACTAATACACCATGTTTGGAAAATTCGCCTCAAAACTCCCTATGGAATCACCAGTGGTTTACACTTGGACAGCTGTTGTGCTTCTCTTTTTGATATGCTGGTGCACTGTTTGAGCATTGTTCTGGCTTTGGACAAATGCCCAGTTAAGATAACCACACTTAACCAGGCCTAATGTGGGATTTCTCCCCTTCCCCAGCTGCATTCACATTCTGGACTCAGGGCTGAAGATGACATTAAGATGAATGTTGAAAAGTACTCCTATTGTTTTAAAAACTACATCCAGATGACTTGATTCAAAGGTTTTGACCGGTCTCTCACCTTATTCACAAAATCTAGAGTGTTCTGTAATGTTCATTATTGCCAACCAACAGGTTGAGAATAGATGCCAGAAATGTAAGAGATGTAATAGGAGGTGAACATCTTTGATAGGGAGGAAAACAGATTTAAACACGGAGTCAAATAGGGCGTCTATGTTAAGAGGGAATGACCATCCCTGAATGTGTGTGTGTGTGTGTGTGGGTGGGGGGTGCATCCGTCACCATCTTAAGAAAAAAAATGTTCCCTTATCAGTCTCACAAGGGGAATCTTGTAATTCCCTGCATTTGACCCATCCTATTGTATAAGAGTAGTGAGCAGACACCATGTGGCTCCTGGGGAGCCATTAGGGTTTCAGTGTTTTGCTCAAGGACAACTTGACATGCTTTCGGCAGGACCGAGGATTTAACTTGCAACCTTCCGATCACCAGACGACCACTCTACACACTGAGTCATGCTGCCCCCTAATGCTGTCATTACAACTATTCCCCAATCCTCTGTGAATAGTACTCATTATAATTGAAACTCCAGTCAATAGCCAACTCACATATGAAACCATCATTGCTTTTGTTCATTATGCAACTGTAGTTTATGAGAGTCAGGATACCTGAAGTCAGCTTAGATTGAAGATGTCACCTGTACCAATAATAAAAAGTTGATTTTTCTTAAATAAATGCTATATCTAGATGAACTGACTGAACCTTTTGTGATTTCCTTACCTGTATTATTGAGCATGCATAAAGACATACATGAAATATTGCATTCCACCTACTGCCCTCACCTTGCAATGGTGATGACCACCCCCAACACAGTGATTCCCGTCAGGATATGCTGTACTGTGAGAACATCCTCATCGTAGACCGTCAAGGCAATGAGGACAGCAAGTACTGAGCCTGAGAAGAAAGCAATGTTCTTGGCCAGTACAGTCAGTAGGGGTGAGGTGAAAGAGTTCATGTACTTGGAGGTGGGCTTGTAGCCGCGGCCCAAACGTCCATGCAGCTCATGGTCCAGCTCATTGAAATGACGAAGGTAAAGGCGACCGTAGAGGGACCAGCGCCGTGCGCCTAGGCTTCCAGGCTCTCTGCGGATCACCTCGGTGTAACTGAAGAAGGCATAGAGCACCTGCCAGACTAGGATGAAGGGACACAGCAGCAGGTTGCCCAAGCCCATTAGCAAGATGATCCGGCTAAGCTGCTGGGCAAGCTCTAGGCGGTTTCCAGCCTTTTTATATTTGGGGTGTAGGTTCCACTTGTTCTGGAACAGTGAGCCAGGCCCCCAGAAGAGGATTAGTTCAAAGTTGTACTTCAGCCCCTGTGTGAGAAAGACCACATTGCCCAGCAGGGGAAGCTGTAGCTGCACTGGTAACAGGGACTTGTTTACCATGGCCACCATGTAGTTTTTGAATCGTAGAATGCGATGGTAAATGTCGAGCTCTGTCAGCTCTTTCTTGTGGATACACATCTGCTGCTCTCGCTGCAGACTGATTAGTCGGTCCTGGACTTCCTGCCAAGTGAAGTTGCACAGCTCATCCTGGGAAGAAAATGTAAAGAAGATGAAGCAGACTGACAGATGGACACCATCACCTCCAGTCAGTGACACTAAACACCAAAATATGCTAGTCAATTTATCTCTTAGTATAAATTAAGGTCAGCCGTTTCAAATATTGCACAGGATAAATCAAGGATGATGTAAATGTTTTGAATCAGGTCTTCAGGCTCAACACAGGCCTTACCATCTTGATCTTCAGTGCTTTGATGTAGAACTGCCGTATCTCCCAGTAGCTCAGGACATTGCAGAAAACTTTGATGAGTCGATAGATCCAAAAAATGGTTGCCATGATAAGGAGAAATATAATCCAGCTGTTCTCTTGGATACTGGGTAAACAAACAATAGAAGAATCCTATTAAAAGTTGAAAAATAGTTTGAAACTGGAGGAAACACATTAGATATCAGACATTATAATTATGTAGAATTATAACTGAACACTCTTGTTTTTTTGTTTGTGGGCATAAGGGTTAGCACACCCCTCTTTTCTAGCATTGATACATAAATTCACCACACAAGTAATATCTAATTCAGTAAGAAATAAACATCTCAGGAATCTTGCATTGGTAGTTTTTTGATATGTTGTGTCACATTTAAATCCCTCTCTCTTCCTGTTTGCAGGTTATGAATTAGAATTGCTTTTATTTGGCACATGACCAATGCCATTTTTTTCTGTATTTAACCCATCCTATTGTATAACAGCAGTGAGCAGAGCCACCAGGCAGTGCTCAGGGATCAGTTAAGGGCTTAATGTCTTACTCAAGGACACCTCAACACGGTTTCTGAGGGTTCAGGGATCTAACCATCAATATCCTGATTACTAGATAACCACCCAACCTCCTGAGATTTGCCACCCTGTTATACGTCATATATATGCCATTATGCAAAAAAACAACCCAGACTTTCTGTGCATTCCATGTCAAAACCTATAACACATAGGATGATAAGCAGCCTTATAAAGAAATCAGTGTGTAGCATTTTGATTTTTAAATGGTCTTCTGGATTAATGCGATATCATTTCAAAATCCAATCACTTAGAGAGACATCAAAAGACAATGTCAGCAGGTGCCAAGCACAAAATTCTGGGATTGAAATAAGATAAAGAGTGAGGGTTAAGGGTATTGTGATAAAGTGGTTCCAAAGACCAAGATACACTAATCCTAAACTGGAATGCCCCACAGGTATTGTGCGTCCTCAACTTTAATTGACTATAAGTATAAACAACCATTCATCTATGGTCAAAACCAGTGGCAAATTAGTAATAGGTCTGCTAGACAAGTGGGGGAAAAAAACAAGGCCTAAACTACATCTTACAACTCAGCTGGGGGAACTTCACCCTGCAGCTGGCTGGCAAAGTGGGTCATGTGGTCATCAGGCTGCTAGCCCAGCTAAGCCGTCAGTATTGCTTACTACACGGCTGACAAGTTTTACCACACATGAGCTATCAGTTACAGGTGTCCTGTTTCCAAGTGCCTTTCTGAATGTAGTGCACAAATAACTTCCCTCAAGAACTCATCCACTACCGGTGTCGCAACTTAGGGCTATTGATTGCCAAGTTTTTTTTAAAGTAAACAGCAAAACAAGTCTGTTTTTGACCTGACTCACCGTGCATTATAAAATAAGCAGTAACAAATGCAAAGGTCTTGTTTCATCCTACTGTTTCACCTTTGAAACATTGAAGCCTAGATGTATTATATTTTATTCAAAATTGCTCCAAGATGTAAACCCTCAGCTTTAACACTTTCAAGACTTGGCAACTTCAAATTTAGTTGCTTTAAATAAAATAATAAAATAAAATAAATAGAAATAAAATAAAATAATAAAAATAAATAGGGGCGGCATGGCTCAGTGGGTAGAGTGGTCGCCTGGCAATTGAAAGGTTGCAGGTTCGATCCCCGCACCTGCAGAGAAGCGTGTCGAGGTGTCTTTGAGCAAGACACTGTTCCCCTAATTGCTCTGCCCTGTGAAAGACTGGCGACCTATGCAGGGTGTACCCTGCCTTTCGCCCAATGAGAATGGGGATAGGCTCCAGTTGGAAATATGGACATAAAAATGAATAAACAAATAAATTTAACCGGACTTGTCTGGCAAACGCCGTTTGATATCCATAACAAACCCCAAAAAGATTATCTGGTCGATTTACACTTTTTTTCAACTTGTAAAAAACTTACAGTTGAAGATAACCAAGGAGGTACAGCCTCTAATTCTAGGCACAGACACATTCTAACTGGCCTGGGATCAAATCCCAACACGCAATGTCAATCTAATGTCCTCCCTGTTATGTCACTATCTCAGTCTTCCACCTTTCATAATGAATAGAACACAAGATTTTATGTGAAATTAATATATCCCTTTGAATACTTCAGTCAGCTGGTTGGGGTTACGATCTCAAATGGCATATATGTAGAATTAAATAAAATATTTCCATGACAGTCGACCAAAAATCTAAAGAGGTAACAATCATTTGCATCTACCTGTTATTAAACAGGTACAAGTTGAATAAAAGAGGTTACATGTTAAATAATAACATGTTAAATAAAAGAGGGCCTACATCATATTCTGGGTCAAAGAAAGAAACCTATAAGGTATGCAAAGTAGGCCACTGCTCCATATCCCTCCCTTTTTTTGCAAGGGTAGCTCAAAATTTTGAGACCACAAATGACACAATATAACAAACAAATTTCCACCTTTGAATGAATGGTAAGTCACAAGTGAATCAGGCTTGCCAAATTAAATCTCACCAAAACATCCCTGTAAAATATCTCTGATATTACCATAGATATCATCAGTTGAAAATACAATAACCAATCTACTATTCTGGAAGTCGCTGGAACAAGAAGATTTAGATGCCACTTTTGAAGAATGCACATGGTTTCCAATCTAATAACAATAACAATTTAAAAAAATAATTTGACTCGAAATTTTATGAAAAATATTAGTGCTCATTTTGTGAGCCAACTTTCACCTTGCTTCATTTGCTCTGTGTTAAATTATTATACATGATTACCTCTCGGTGCACTGCTGGCTAGGTAGGATGGCATCTGGCAGAGTAACTTTGTTCCTGTCCAAGGGATTTTTTCCTTGTGCTGTGTGGTTGACTGCCCGGTTTGCAAACAAGACATCATACTCCACACAGTTGAAGAGGAATGTTGTAAATATGACGACAAACAGGAACTGACTGTGAGAAGTGATTGAAAAATGACAAAGATTAACCACATATAAAAAGGTTGTACATCAAATAGGCTGATCATTCCAACCAAAGCATTTAGTAAAAACAAAAACTGATTGTAGATTACTTGTGATGGTTAAGCCCCTGAGTGAACTGTTAGATCTTTCAACTTTTGGATCATACTTTTACTCTGAAATAATCAAAAATATGTTGATAGGTTGTTTTGAGAATTCATGGAATGAGGGATTTTTTTCAAACTCCAGTGTAAATGAATCTTGTGAGTGAGAAGTGAAATAATAGTAGATTAAGATCTCACAAAAAAGAACAACCTGCTGACTTGTTAAGGCCATTGCAAGCCATCTCAGGACAGTAAACTAGGGGCTTAGGAGCCTACAGTAGCTCAGTGGTAGAGTGTCTACAACAAGTCGGGTGTCATGGGTTTGATCCCACTGCAGGGACATCTGGAAATAGTGTCTGGTCTTAAAACCCCTATGCTTAGTAAATGTGAGGCAGACATTGTAAAGTGCTTTGAGCAGTCGCTAGACTGGAAAAGTGCTAAATAAAAATGAGTCCATTTACCATTTATTTAGTCAGTGTCCTGATGGGGACATAACTTGGCAGGCTTGTTGGTACCATTTTTTGCTAATACATGTATCCAAATGTATTACCATGCACTTGTGTGTACTGGTTCAGAAACTCCTGTATGACCAACTTCTTTTAACAATAAACTACATTGATGCACAGTCCTTGACAAGAGACACAGACTTAAAGAATAAGTCACACAAAAAAGAGATGTTGAAATTGTTTGTGAAAATCCAATCATTTAAAGTATGATCACCTTAAAAATAGAGCAGACATATTTGAAAAGAGACAAAGGGTTTGAGGCTATTTAAGATGACATTAGCCTCTCAAATAACTCTTTAATTCTGGTGGTTGAACTTGCTCATTCTATGCCTGAGGCATGGTTAACTGTCAAAACAACATGAAAAAAGAGGCTTTCCCTAACATAATGCAGTTGTAGTTTAGTTAGTTGAAATTATATTTGACATGACATTTTTCTAAATATAGTCCACTCAAACTTTAAATAATCATAATTTTAAATATATGTATATTCCTGTATTCTAATTTTTATCATTATTTCACATGGAGAATGCCATTGACAGGTGTTACTTACATAAGTTCAAAGAACTCTGACAACATCATACAAGCGAAGCCATTCTTTTGATGGAAATGATAGATGTGGATAGTCAGGTTAATGGAAATTTAAGACATTAATTCAGCTGAGGAGCAAAAATGTATCAACCTTGCAGACAGAAATTATCTTCAGCAAACACAAACGTAAACTAGTGTTAACAAAGACCTCATTGAAATTATGTCTGGTAGTGAAATCCATTTTCCAATTGAGCCCTATACCAACATAATAAAATAGTCAATTGATTCTAAATGTTAAAAGGCATGATATAAAAGACTGAATCATAACAAATGTCAATGCAAACACTATTTGATAGCTATAAACTATCAAAGTGCAATTGAAATGGAAAAGGATATTCTTGTGAAGAAATTATCCAGGTTTTTGATGTGATGCCATGAGTCTGTAAAAGAAGGGGCATACAATCAGTAGAAAGCATTTCAAAAAGTGACACCATCTTTGATACTATTAACCTCATGAGAAGAAAAAAATTCACGAAAACAAATGTACAGTGGCAATCTTGTAGTAGCATGTGCAGGGCTTAAAAAGCTACTTGGACCAAGCCTGGCAAAACAGCATTTATTCAGCCTAAATTCACCCAGTCTTAGCGAGGTTAACATTCACATAGTGAAACAACACATACACACAACAACCAATGGAGGAAACCCTCTATCCCTAGATTCTTAATTTGGATGAAGAAAAACGTCACAGGAGGAAACGGGGATAAATCACTTAATTTATAAATTAGGAATTGGGATTAAAATAAATCAGAAGACGTATAAAAAGGATTCAACTTTACTGATGTGTTCAATACATCCAAAATGGGCAAGGGGGGTCATATGTGGAAATAAAACACTTAATTTCTAAATTTACTAATGACTAACCAACGCGAGCATATCGCATTCTCATAACAGATTTAAGGACATTGTATATTGTTCACCTTTAAGGCCTTCTGGCACATGTACCAATAAATCCTCTTCGCCTGGTGGTGAATCCTCCTCAAAGTCCTCAATTCTCTGATATTCCTGGTAAGCTTCGAAGTTGGCCATTGTACTTCACATTCTTACAGTCGATCCCTACGATCAACACGACATTGATAAATATCTACAAGAAACCCCTCGCTAAATGGCTAGCCTGTGGTTGCAACACTCAAATACACTTCACTGTCGTCACAACACAAGATAGCTCACTTGCTAGTTTGACAAGCATTAGTCAATGACATGCTAACTTGATGAACTTGGGCGATACCGAGCCTGTTTTAGCTAACAGTTATACCTGCATGTAGGTGGCTGAGCCCACGGTGTGGTGGCTGGCCCGTGGCTGAATGATTCAGCCACTCGTCTAAGGGCTGCTAGAATTTGTTTTGTTCTCTCACAAGGTCCATTCGCTAAATCTTGACCTCCTTTCGCTTTAGTTTGACAAGACGAATCTCGAGAGAGCCCTCTTATTTCTTTTTCACCAAATATGACAATAATAAAGACTGAATTGAATGTTTAATCGAGCTGTCTCGTCAGGTAACCAACTCGGCGTCCAGAAATAGACCATCGGTGCGGCTCTACTGTTTTGTCTTTCGCAAACAAATGTCAACAAAACATCATTAACGTCATTTTGCGTTGGGTTTGCGTCACTTCCTAGAACATATTTTTTACATTCTTCATTAATTTTGGGACAAATTCTAACGGAAATATTCACTCGTAAATTCCCATAAATTAGAATAAAACACGTATAGTAAAAATAAAGTTGATTAGTTATCATACAAAAAACAGACATTAGCCGCTACCTACTCGCTTGGCATGTGAAATGCATTCTGGATATCTGTCAACATGGCAGCCTGCAGGTTGCTTCTTAAATCCTTGTGAACTCAGTGATTAGTTTAGCCCAGTTTACTGTTTGTGGAAATCTTGAAAAAATGCTTTACTTGCTTTCCAGTAGAACAAGCACCGCTGCGCCAGTGCGATCACTATGCAGAAGATTCAATAAATCTCCAGATTTATGGAAATGTTCACGGTAGGGTAACCTTAGTCGTCGGCAGTCAAAGCTAGGCTAACTGCTACCCCGTTAATTACAGTTGACCCGTCTCCTTGCTGTAGCGAAGTGATTGACTTAATTTGTTAGATAATTACCCATTTAACCGTAGGGTCTCGTAGATGACAAATCTAAAGTTAATATTTTCCAGCAGTTTGTAATGATGTTTTTTTGCAAAGACAGTATTTAATCAGTTGCTCTTATCGTCAGAGAGTGTTGGATTATTATAATTTTATAAGGAGATAGTCTTTCCCATTTTGAAAGGTTTACATGTGCCCCTTTCAATTTTATTCCAGATCCTGGTTGTATTCATCGCAGATGTCTACTGTATCTAACTCCTCAAAACAAACTAGAAATGTTGTGTGTCGCCTTTGGAGCCTAACTCAGAGAGCAGTCCGCCAGTCTGCCACCCACTCTGCCATACCTCCAGAAGTGGCCCTGAAGTGTATAGTGGCCCCAGTAGGCATCACTTTGTCTGCATGGCTGCTCAAAAAGGTAGCATATTGTGAGGCAGACGTGAACAACAATGCCCTTATAGAAGTCGTATCCAAAGACTCTGCGCCCGACTTCAAATGGCACATCCTGTGGGAATTTGTCAAACCTCAGCTTTTTGCCCTCATGGGTGCAGTTGTGGTAAGCAACAAAGCTTAGCGATTTCTGAAGCCCTCTGTTCTTAATGTGGTGGACATATTGGCATGGCATTTATGCAGATGCATTATTTTCTTTTGTTCAGCTTGCTTTTGGTGCTGGCATCTTGAATATTCAAATTCCCTTAATGCTGGGAGATTTGGTGAATGTTGTGGCTCGCCACATGAGGGAACATACTGGGAACTACCTCTATGAGATCAGAGCCCCAGCTCTGAAGCTGCTTGGACTGTATGGTATTCAAGTAAGTATATACAAATTCCATCATTGAGATAAACAGTAGTTTGACATGCCAATACTCTAATATCCTTCCTCCAGAAGGTCTCCGATTCTGTCACATTAGTTCATTTTTCAAGCTACTTATCCTAATTTGTCACATGGTTTCTGGCAAACATCAGGAGTGACTCGATGGCTTTTCTAAGAAATGACTTTCTGCATGCCACTGTCCCAACCAGCCAGAATCTGTTGTGTTGAAGAAATAGTTGATCCTAAGACAGTTTCTCTTATTTCAGCTAATGAACCATGCAACTCATCCCTTTCTCTGATGATTGGACTTTTTGTCTGGTTGATCATTGTGGCTGGACAGCATGATCGTTTAGGGCACATGATGTGGCATACTTTTTCTTCATACTGTTTTCAAAACTTCCCAACTTTTCCCCACTTACAACTTTCATGGGTAGTTCTTTGGTTTTCATGCCAGCAGACCCAAACTTGTTTCACTTGTGAGACCTCACAAAGTCTAATATTTATTTTGCAATCATGCAATCAAACACAGGTGGATTCCAAATTGTTATAGGTGGACCTTGTTAACAAATGTGATCTCAATAAAACGCATAGACTGTAACAGCTAGTCCTTATCAGTGCGTTATTTCAAATGTCATTCTTAAGGTGCCCTATAGTTTATTGGATAGAGGGGTCATCTGGCGATTGGAAGATTGTAGGTTCAATCATGGCACCTGTAGAGAAATATGTTGAAGTATCCTTGAGAAAGACAATGTCCCCTTAACTTCTCTGCCCTGGGATGGACTTATCCCCTGTTCAGGGTGTTTCCCCAACTTTTGCCCAATGAGTGCTGAGATAGGCTCCAGTTCCCCTGTGACCTGATTTTGGAGAACCGGTTGAAAATGGTGTGGTGTGGTAAAATGCCCAAGTGCTCTTTCATTTTGGCATTACAGAGTTACTTGAAAGTTAAGAAAAGCCATTTGAATTTAAACTTTAATTTCACTTACCAACATAACAAAAAATAATGAATTAGGGGGTCAATCTTTTCTGAAGCCACAGTACTTCTAAAAACAAAATTCTCAGGGTTTATGTCCATCCATCCATCATCAACCACTTATCTGAAGTTGGGTCACGGAGTCATGCTGGAGCCTCTTATTGGGCGAAAGGCGGGGAAATACCCTGGATAGGTCACCAGTCCATTGCAGGGCAGGTGTCGGGGATTCCGGCCAGATACCTCCCTAATGCCCCATGGTTGGGTTTCAGTGACGTGTGGTGAGGTTCATGGCAGGTGAGGCACTGACTCAAAAAATATATAAAATGGACTGCTGAAGTGAATTTGACTTTCTAGCTAGTGTATTGGCGCTTACCTTCTCTGTGTAGAAGAGCAACAGCAGAACAATCATAAACATGTGGGCTCTCGCTCGCCCCCTTTAGTGAGGCAGAGGTACTGTTTGCAATCTGAGTTGAGGCTCAGCTTGTCACTACATCACCTCATGTCTCCTCTATTTGAAGAGGAAATATGCAAATTCAGTAATTTTGATAAGATAGATTGAAATGATTTGAGTCATACAGAAATTCCATTTATCCACAGTTCAGTGGATAAACGTAATCATGAATTTCATTTTATCATTATTTATTTTGTACTTTCATGAGTGCCTCGCCTGCTTCCCCTGACCGCATGCATGTCCCTGGTGGGTTTGAACCCACAGCCTCTGGATTATTACTCAGGGTTTATGAGTTTAAGAAAAAATGTTTTGTACAGTATTGCAGGTAGCAATCATGTACCAAAGTTGAAAGCTTGGAATATGGTTGCTATATTATTGTTTCCTATGCCACAATGAGTGCTTATACACATGTCATCATGGATCATAAAACTATCAGCTGCACTGCTCATTAGTCACTTCCTTTGTTAAGGGTCTGCTGACCGGTGGTTACATCATTCTTCTGTCAAGGGTAGGGGAGAGAGTGGCAGCAGATATGAGGAAGACCCTTTTCACATCTTTGCTAAGGTACATGTACCCTCATTTTTTTATATTGAACAAAAAAAACGAAAAATATAAACTAGTCGCGTTACTAAGAGTTAAGCATACATAAAGTTAAAAAAGACATCTAAATTTGTGCTCAGAACCAAGTGAGTTGTTATATCATTCAGTTTACATTTGCTACATAAATTTTGTAACGTCCAATACATCAGAGAACTGGTTTTATGCCAAAGTTGCTGTTCCTGCTGAAAATCTGCCATGGTCTCTTGTCTGTTTTGATATTTTAAAGAACATTGGTCAACAAGGATTTCAGAATATACTTAAAATAGCATATGGATGATAGACACAAACACGAATAACTAAAATATCTGGAGTTTATCTATCCACCATCACTATGTTATCATCCTCTCTGCCAGGTCTGCACAGTGCTCAATAAGTCAAACATTCTTTAAATCAGATCATCTGGATGTATGTTCAATAGTTTTGTTTTCCTGTTGAATATGACTAGAAAATAGCAGGGATTTTTTTCAAGTTTGTGATTAAATGAACAAATTACAAATTTGTATGTGGTAACCCCCCCCACACACACACACACACGGAGCACCACAAACACAGAATTCTGTATTCAAGAACATAGGACCAGCTGATTGAATGTATTTTTATGTTTTTATGTTTATGTTGTTTATAGACTCTCCCACCCCCTCAAATAACAGTTCCTTAAAGCGTTAGAAAATGGCTGGTGCCAGAATATATGAAGCTCTCCTATCAACATGCAGACAAGCCACCGTGAGCCTTTCTGAAGTCAGTGTGCAAGAAAACAAGTGCACCAACTCTCGTCCTTGCAAACTTGATTTGAAGTTTAGCATCAATCCCGACAGATGTTACTAGAGGGCTGATGCTAAAATGAGCCCCTCTGAATATGTTATCGGTATCATTATAATTTACATGGGGCCACAGTAGCTTACTGGTAGAGCGCACATTTCAGGAACGGACGAGCTAGAGGCAGTGAGTTTGAACTCACCTCAGAGCATCAGGAAGGGCATCCGGCCTCAGTCACCCAAAGCTCCATCTGAGTCCATGTCCACACCCACATCATGGGAACTAATCGTGATATAAAACAGATCTCTCATCATAACTTGCCACTATTCCAATCCCTCCTTCACTAAAAATACAACCTATTCTGTCTGTAAAGTAACAGCCATATTGGTTTATTTTACATGATACTACCTAAGCCTTTGCTATTTTTTAGCTTGTTTATAGCATTCATTGTGTTTAAATTCCATTGGCAGGGCCTGGAGTTTAGTGCTAATTAGAAGGACTAGCATAACCTTACATCAAGACAGAGACCCTCCTCAGGAGGAAGTAATGAGGGTAAGCATCAACAATGCTAAGCAACCCACGTGTAACAGTTTGTCAACTGATAATAAAAAAGTAGGTAATCAGATTAGATTTGAATTAAACTACAGAATCAGTCTCTGATGAAAGAAAAGATCCACCGAAGGGAAATGGTCATCCAACCCAGCTTTTGTATGCATGTATGTATGTATGCATGTATGTATGTATGTATGTATGCATGCATGTTCATCTCTTTTTTAAGTTTATACTTTGTATAATTAAATACTAATTTCTTTTTTTTCTTTTCTCTAAATTTTATCCCCCTTTTCCCCACCTGAATTCCCCAAGTTGCCTATGTCACATTGATACCCCTCTAGAGCATCGACAGGACGGAGAAAGCCGTAGCATGCCTTTCCTCCAAGTCACATAACAACAAGCCCTCACCATTTCACACATCACAGTCTCACAGGGAAAGCACAGTGCTTGGCCGTTGGATGAGAACGAAGCAGAGTACTTTCCCTTCACTTAACCAAGAGGTCTGGATGACCCAGAAGGGGACACTAGTGAACCCAGAATACTTTATCGAACCTGACCCTTATCCCAATGTGAGGCTTAGCCAATTATGCCCCACTAACTATGGACCTCAAACCGTGGTTGGAAACAGCGCAGCTGGGATTCGAACACCCAACTGCATGACGCATAGATGAGCTGAACATCACCATAACCCCCTACGCCACCGGAGGCCCCCTAATTATAACACTCATTGCTAACCAGTGTATGGCAGTTATGTGTGTAATTACAGTTGTGCACCATGCACCTTTTTAGTAGTTAGACTGATGTAAAAGAATATTGAAATTTTAATACTTTGTACCAGGTGTTGAAATCAAGAAAAGATTACTTCTGAAGTGGATAAAACTTGTTCATCTTTTTTTTCTGTCTTAGGCAAGATGTGGCTTTCTTTGATGCTAATAAGACTGGGCAGCTGGTGAATCGCTTGACTGCTGATATTCAGGAGTTCAAATCCTCTTTTAAATTGGTCATCTCTCAGGTAGGGACGGTATCATTAACCTTTTAATGGCACTATTTCTCTTGCCAACACTATGTATCAACCCGGTATTTTAATGGTACTCTTATCAGTTCTTTTTTTGTTAATTTTTAAGAGAAAAAACAGAATAAATTAAGAGAATTAACACAGCTTTATTTTCTCTTGTCTAGACAGAGTGTAACTTTTAATCACTGACCCATATTTGTCCAATACAGTGACCTGCATATAGGCTCTCGGCTGCTAGCATACATAACATACTTAAGGTGGATGGAGTAACGAGAAATGAATTATGAAGCCAGGTAGTCAAAAACTGCATTTCCCTGCCTTGTATTTGATGCACTTATTTGTCAAATTGCAGATGAGTGATTTAACCGGTTTATCAAAATACTTCCTGTCTGTAGGGGTGAGGGCAAAAGGGCACAAGTCATTGAGGTTGGTTCCTTTGTAACTGTTAGAAAATAGCGACAATGGTGGTAGATTTGAAGCAGGTAAGGACAGCAAAGAGGGAAAGGGACAGGTTAAACATATCTGTGAATTTAATACCCCCACCAGCTGGTGGGCGCAAACCTTGAGAATACATCCAGGAATGCTGTCCGTGCCGGCCAATTTATATGGGTCCATCTGCATGAACTGGCGGCAAACCTCAATCTCAGTGATAGAAAGGGAGTGGTCCCAGTCTTCAGTGGTTGTGGAGGAGGGGCATGGAGATAGGGAGCAGCTCAGGTTTTCAGGGGCAAAGGCATGGGTAGTGCAGGGAGAGAGTGGTGGTTGAGCAGGGGCCTGATTGGCAGGGGCAGAGGAAGGAGGATGGCATAGTTGAAGGGGGGGTCTACGAGAGGTGTCAAACCTTGTGCGAAAGGAGTTGAGTTTGTCTGGGAGGGTGGGAGCTGCGTTTGAGATTTGCTATCTTTTGTCCTTGAAGTCTGTAATATATATTTATAAGCAAGATAAATAAATACCTGCAGTCAGTTGAGACTGAAGAGGCCACTTGGATGAGTGATAAAAGGTTTCTTGCAATAAAGTTTGTGTTGAATTGAATTGATTCCACTATCTAGGTTTTTCTTACCTAGATTATTGAGCATGCATAAAGATAGATACCATATAATTTAGGGAAGGTCTGCATTTTTTCTTGTATTAAGGTTTGAATACATTAACACCTAAATGTTTGGACACACTGTCCAAACACCTATGTAAGAGAACGGTCCGATATACAGTAACTGAGAAAGGTAAATTCCCATAAGGTTATTGGTTAATTGCAGTGGGAGGTTAGTAGTATCCAAAGGGGAATATTCCCACGGTAACTTTTTAAGTGCAAAGATGAAACATTTGTACATCTTTGCTACTTCCTGTATTAGCGGATACCAAATTCCGGATTATCATAAATGGTTGTCACTCTTGTGTTGCCTCATTCCAGAGAATCAACTATCACTTCCTTGCAGCAATAATAGAATTTTAAAGAAAAACTGATCTCTGCTTTAATCCCTTAATCTCAAATAAGTAAATAATTGATTAATCAATCACTTATCCAAGGTCAGGTCGTCGATCTGCTGGAGATAGCTATCCCGGAGCTCATTGGACGGAAGGTGGAGAAAATCTGCCAGTAAAAATTACGTTAAATCTTAGCATTCTGATTTATGTTGTTTTGTGTATTCAAAGGGTCTGCGGAGTATCACACAGACAGTCGGGTGTTTTGTCTCCCTCTATGTCATTTCCCCGAAACTCACTGGTTTGACAGTCGTCGTCTTGCCCTGTCTGGTTGGAGCAGGGGGTCTGATTGGCACATTCCTTCGCAAACTGTCTCGAATGGCTCAAGAACAGGTGTGAATTCACAAAAACATTTTTTTAGAGACCCTCAGTAATTCTGATAGTTAGATGATAGTCACATTTGATGTGTTGCTGTGTTTTGACCTAACTGTATGGATATGGAACTTGAGGTGTCAAAAGCAACAGGAGTGGCAGATGAGGCACTCGGCAACGTGCGGACAGTGAAAGCCTTTGCCATGGAGGAACGGGAGCTTCAGTAAGTTGGACACTTTTTTTTTAAAATTCATGACACACAGAGGTATAGACCAGATGCTTACTGTGCCTGTCTTTTCTGTATTTTGTCTTTTTTCTAGGTTATATGCTTATGAAGTTGAAAAGTCATGTGAAATGAATGAAACTCTTGGCACAGGGATCGCAATTTTTCAAGGCATGTCAAACATTGCCCTAAACTGTAAGTACATTTTCAATTAAGTAGTTGATAATGTAAAGTAATATCTAGCTTTGGATAAATTTGAATCGGTAGTTTAATTTGCCAGGACTTAGTTTGCTGACATTTATGTGTTGTGCACCATTCACCCAGGCATTGTTCTAGGAACTATTTTTGCTGGAGGCTCTTTAATGGCTGGTGATGAAATGTCCCCAGGAGAACTTATGTCTTTCCTGGTAGCTTCCCAAACAGTTCAGAGGTAAGAGGTTTGATTTTTTTAATACTGAAAAATAATTAAAGTAATAGACTAAAGCCAATAGGTGATATGACTATTAATCTGTTTTTTAACTCTCAGGTCTTTGGCAAGCATCTCTATCCTATTTGGCCAAGTGAGTGAAAAGATGTAAATTCTAAACTTATTTACTTATGTATGTGTGTATAAATATGTAAAGTAATGCATTGAAATTGACATGCTTTTTGTACAAAAGAGTCATTTTTTCCCCCTTTCTCTTTAATGTATTATATAAAGATGGTGAGGGGCTTAAGCTCTGGGGCCCGGGTTTTTGAATACTTGGCTCTGGAGCCTACCATTCCAGTATCTGGGGGTGGAAGGATCCCTTACCATTCTCTAACAGGAAGGGTGGACTTTATGCACATCTCATTCAGGTGCTTTCCCTTTATTTACCATAGCTTTTCCTCAACATACAGAGATTTAGACCTCCCCTCACACATACACACACCTTTAGCATGCGTGTAGAGGAGTTGGAACGTCTATAAGGTCATCCATGTGGAAGTCAAGTCAATTTTATTTCTATAGCCCATAATCAAAAATAGCAAATTTGCCTTAGTGAGCTTTACACTAAGATAACATCCTGTCCTTAGACCCCACATAAGATATGGAAAAACTTCCTTTAAAAAAAAAAACATTAAAAAAAACTTCAACAGGGTAAAAAAAAAGGAAGAAACCTCGGGGGGAGAAACAGAGAAGGGATCTCTCTTCCGAGACAGACAGACATGCAATGGATGTTGTGTATACAGATTACAAGACAGAATACAGATTTCTGCAAATTCGTGTCAGCTAGATGTTTAAGTTGCATATCAGAAGGATGCTTCTAGATAGGATAAGATATTATTTTATTATCCCAGCAGCAAAGGATAAAGAGACAGGAAAAAGGGATTTGGCAGTTGAAATTAATTATGGAATATTTTTTTGGGATAGTGAATTGATATTGCATTTGTATTGCACATCTTATTTCACAATGAAATTGAATATAGAAATACTGCATGGTATGTAGTATTTCTATAATTATGATTTTTTAGTCTAGTTATTATGAATTTTAATTTGTATGTGGTCTACTGGAAGAGCGGTGCTGGGTATAGTTTGGTTATGTTCTATGTATGTATTCATATTTACAGTTATCCAACAAGACCAGGTCATCAGATCTTGAGAAATTTCAACCTGACGCTGCCCCCTAGTAAAACTATTGCTATTGTTGGTGAATCTGGAGGAGGTACCTGCTCAATTTTTTTAACCATTATAAATTTATTTTGGCATGACTAAGACCATGTACCCAGGTATCCACGTTTCCAAGTGCTAGATTATTGATCTAAGTTAATAAATATCCCATCCAGGAAAGTCCACAGTGGCGTCTTTACTGGAGCGTTTCTATGACCCGACCAGTGGTGTGGTCATGTTGGATGGGCTTGATATTCGAACGCTTGACCCCTCCTGGCTTAGAGGACAAGTAATCGGGTTCATTAACCAAGTTAAGCTCGATTTTATTTTCATTATGATTACTACATGACCATTTTCTGTGCTGCCCCTCTGTTGTGTAGCAGAAATGATTTTACCAATTGATTTTACAACTGTCCACTTTCTATACCTTTCATTTCTCTTTGCAGGAGCCTGTGTTGTTTGGCTCATCTGTGATGGAGAACATCCGCTTTGGGAAGCCGGAGGCCACTGATGCAGAGATCATCAATGCAGCAAAGCAAGCCAATGCTCACCATTTTATCACAAGCTTCCCAGATGGCTATAACACTGTGGTTGGTATGTTCTTTGTGTTTTCGGCACAACTGTTAAGAGTACCACATAACTTTTAAATTCTCTATGAAGAGTAAATGAGTATGCACCTGTCCATACCCTTATCCCTGTGGACACCTAGGTGAACGAGGTGCAACACTGTCAGGTGGCCAGAAACAGCGCATTGCCATCGCCCGCGCCTTGATCAAGAATCCAACCATCCTGGTGCTGGATGAAGCCACTAGTGCCCTAGATGCAGAATCTGAGCGAGTGGTTCAGGAGGCTCTGGACAGAGCCACAAAAGGTCGCACTGTGCTTATCATCGCTCATCGGCTGAGCACCATACGGGGAGCCGACCTTATCTGTGTCATGAGCAATGGCCGTATTGTAGAGGTGAGGTGAATCGACATTGAAGTGCTCCTGTGTCTGTTTAGGGTCCTCTCAATTGTATCCCACGTTAAATGTTTTAAAGGAATTTCCTTTATATATGGTTTCCTTAGATGAAGCACTCATTCAATAGGATTACTGTTGACTATAAGTGGCGGCATAGCTCAGTGGGTAGAGCGGTCGTCTGGTAATCAGAAGGTTGCAGGATCGATCCCCTGTCCTGCACATAGCATGTCGAGGTGTCCTTGAGCAAGACACTGAACCCCTAACTGCTCACTTGATGTGCGTCGTTCTGGATAAGAGCGTCTGCTAAATGCCTATAATGTAATGGAAAGTGAAACGCACAGACCGGGATGCTCCTATGATTGCTCTATTAAGTGGACATTTGTTGTTGTTGATTTAAATTGACAATATTTTCTTGTTTTCAGGCTGGGACTCACCTGGAGTTGCTGAGTAAAGGAGGGCTCTATTCAGATCTGATCCGCAGGCAAAGAGCTGAGGGACAGAAATGATCCCTTAAAGAGTTTACTTTCAATGTATTTTAAAGTGATGAATAACATTTCTGAAATGCATTGGGAAACCTTGCATGGATAGATCCTCAATAGTGGAAAAATCTATAATTTTTTAGCACCTGGTCTAGACTGGTGATCGTTCAAATTCAGTTTTTGTACATGAAAGATGTATAGGTGGACCAACTGGATAGTTTCAGTTTCAGCTGGAACTCATACTATGTTTACCGGCAAAGAATATGATTGTACAGTATTTAATTTAAATAAAATGTAGCGACTTTCTGTATAGAATTCTTCTGCATTCATTACATAATAAGAAAATAAATAATACTTTAATGTGAGAAAAATGTCCCTTCTTCATTAACGTCAAGCTACATTAGCAATTTTGTGAGGCAATGGAAATAAGTAATATTGGGTGAGATCAACAAACAAGTAGTTGATAAATCTAGAAATTGAATAGTGTAGTAAGTAGAGTATGGTAGGCAATAAGCCAAATAAAAGCTGTTTATATTGTATATACACTGTAAATAAAAATTATACGCAACATCCATTTTATCACTGAAGTAAGTTTGGATGTAAAAGGGACTGAAATGATTAGAAATTAACTTTTAAGAAATAGGACAAATCAAAAGTTGAAATTCCAAGTTAAATAAGCCAAGGGGTACAAATGTTTCTTCTACAACACAGTGCATGAAGCCAAACTGTCAATTTAATAAAAGGGAAAATCCAAGGTTCATTTGTCTTCTCACCTAAATAATGTACACAGTCATCAATCATCATCATCTCAGGACCATGCAAGCTTCTCCACCATAAGAAGGTGACAATCCACTGAAAAGAGAGAATTTTACTGGTGAGAAACCCTTTAAGTGGAGCACTGTATACACAGATCTTTCTAATATTGACTTGGTTAGGTGGGTTTGAATACTTTATATACAAGATTACCAAATGCTTACTTGACAACCTGAAACTGTATCATCGGTATTTAGAGATTGTATCTCTAATTAAACTTTTTTTTAACTTTACATGAAAAGTATTTCCAGTAGAAGCATGACTTTGACTGACCATGTGGCTAGTGTAGTCATTTAGCAATTCCACCTATTAAATGCACTTGAGGGGTATGGGGAAAGAGAAAGGGTCGAGGTTATCCAGACAACTGGGATAGATTTTGCAAATGCAAAATTGGCTGAGTTATTAAATAATCCCCCATGCTAGGTAAATGTGAGTAGCATGATGTTGAGTGGCTGCAAGACTAGAAAAGTGCTATATGAAAATAAATCCATTTACCATTGTTATAGTATTCTAAAATGGCAAAATAGTTGTTATTGCCCAAAGGCACAAGCCATTAGGTGGCAGTAGCAGCATATTAAATCAGAGAGGACAAGTCAACCAGTGAGAGAAAATAATGGTTGAGTTTTGTTCTTGAAAAAAGGAATCCATGAACATTGAATAATGATATAAATAAGATTATTTGTAAATCCAAAATTTAATCCGACATGATATCCAACTCACACAATATCTTTGGATTATGCAGTAACAGGATTTACAATAGCTTAGCCTGTGTAAAGTCATTTAGTCATGATGGCTCAACAGAGGAGACGTGGGGCTTCACTTTATCATATCCTATACAAAGCAGAAAATAAGACAACATTTGGCAATAAATTTTAGCAGCAGCATGTGAATCCAGGCAGGTTGATAAATGACAAGGGAATATTATGTTTGGCTGCTTATAGAGCTACAAAGTGACATTTAAGGAGATGAGACTTTAAGGGAAATCAGGGGCCAGAGCAGCTCAGCAGTTAGCATGCTCACTTCAGAAACTGACGAGCCAATGGCAGGAGATTTCAATCCACTCCGGATCTTCAGGAAGGCCATCCAAATCCATGTCGACCCCCGCACCATGGGGAGACTAATCATGACACGTAAAACGGGTCCCTCAGATTCTAAGGCAAATCAACCTCGATATGATCAATGATGAAGGGAACCAGGTCGAGACTGCTTGGGAAAAGTATAGGTGCCATCACCTATTGGCAAACTTTTCGCTGAGCACAATATGGTGTATGCATTGGATAAAGGACTCAGCTATCCATACAGTATATGGCTATTGTATGTTTGAATATGAAATATTTCAACAATATAATTTCCAATTATATCACTGCAATATCACCTTTCCATAGATATGTATAAAAATATGACTGGGGAATCCAAAACCTACAGGGTCGTAAACCCCGATTAAGACAATAAATAGAGACTCTTTCTGATAAATTACATTTCGTGTCATTTTTTCTATTATCAAAGGGTGTCAGCCAGTATTTCAAGAACCCCATGAAAGTCCCATCGCTCTATAGGTATGATGGCACTAGAGTTTGAGGCCATTCTGAGTTCTGACAGTTTCATGGATCAGAAATGGACCTCCCTAACCTAATCGGTACATAAAGCTGCAGTCAACTCTATAGGCTACCGACCCAAGAAACATTAGGAGTGATTTGATGAGAACTCTCAACACCATCACATCCCTGCTGGAGACCATGCATATGGCACACAGGGCCACTCTCAACTACCCTCTATCCGGCATCTTTCAGAAGCAGTGACAAACAGCACATAAAGAGGTACAAACCACTTTGCACACTCTACAGAATACATGGTGGATGAACAAAGCTCAAGTGATTAAATCCTATGCTGACAGAAATGATATGCACAACTGCTACAACTCTATAAAGATTATATATGGCCCTAGGAACTGCTCTATCACACCCTTAGAATCAGCAGACCGACAATCCTGAAACATCAAAAGTGCATCTCGGCAAGGTGGACCAAACATGTTGAGGTTCAGATTAACCAGCACTCACCACTTGACCAATCCATCCTGGATAAGCCGCCAATTCATCCACCCATCCCAGATCCTGACCATCGCCAACTTTTTAAAAAAAAATCTTTGTAGCCATCAACTCCCTCAAGAACAATAACTCCCCCGGTAGTGCGTAGAGGTGACCCCCCCACCACATCTAACTGATAGTGTTCCACCTCTCGCACAAGCTATGGCTCCTTACACCCTAGGAGGGTAACATTCCATGTCCCCAAAGCCAGCTTCTGCTGCTTGGGTCTGGTCCATTAAGATCCTCTGCCTTCACTGGTACCTATCTGGCAGTGCACCTGACCCCATTGGCTCTTCCTGTAGGTGGTAGGTCCACCGGATGGATAAGTGTACACATTGGTTTTTTTCGGCAGGGCCCAGCTGGGCCCCATGGCTAACCTGGCCACTAGACGCTCACTGGGCTGCAGGCTTCCTTCAACCAGGGTAACCTTACTTCTTTCTCAATATTTCATGGGGTCTTCTTGAACCATTCATACTCTGGTCCCTCCCCTGAGACCACTTTGCCATGAGAGACCCTACCAGGAGTACCAGGCTCCAGACAACATGGCTCTCAGGTCCATATCCGAAACCTATGTTCGAAAGCGCTCCACCTTGATAAGATGGTGTTTTCCTGGAGAAGTAAAATAGCCACCACTACATGAATTATTAATGTATATATTCGCTAGCACAAATATATAGCCAATGCTATGAGATATTTCCTAGATTTTTGGCAGTGCTATCGTTGCTGATAAAATCCATTTAGGTTGCTTTAAAGTTCATTTGCTATTAATCCCGAGGGTGAATGGGTTACGCTTTGTCCATTTTTCTCATAGATGAATTGTGCTGACAGTCAATGTGAAATATTAGCAAATTAAAAAGAACAACTTCAGGATTCTCCTTGAGATAATAATGAGCCTAATGTATAACTTTGAATCATTGTTATGCCCTGAATTAAAGTGTGTGTTTAACCAATTTGTATTCCAAATGATTTACCGCTTTCAGTTTCAAAAGAGAAAACTGAACACCCTGCTAATTTCAAATGTGTTTTGTTTATCAAATGTCAGTAATGGGAAATGATCCATATTACATCCTTGTGGGAGGAAGTTATCTAGAGAGTCCGTCTTCTAAGTGTGATGTACTGATTTTATGGTCTCAGCGAGTGTCAAATCATCAGTTATTTACAAATCTGGGATTCAAATTGTGTATTCACATAAACATAAGTATCACATTATGCATGTTGGTCTGTGGTAGCTCAGTAGTTAGAGCATTCGCTTTGGGAACTAATGAACCAGAGGCAGAAGGTTCGAACCCACCATGGAGTATCAAGATGGGCATTAGGGTTTATTCCCCATGCTCCATCTATGTCGATGTCCACTCCCACAATGTGGGGACTAATTGTGGCATATGACACAGACCTATGTCATTAATAAGTAGGCAGGATGTGTTACTTACTGATCCTGTAGAATGAATGATAACTGAATGCTAGTTTGGAACCCTGTCACGTCATGGTGTTGTATCAAACTATGTTTACCCATTAAGATCTGTATCCTCCAGCCAGAGCTTGACAAAGCACCATTAAACTCAATTAACCTCAACCTAACCCTAAACTTGACCTAAATTCAACTTAAAATTAATCCAATTTTTACCTTAACCTGATTGTAACCAATAGTTAACCTGATTCACTGTGAGTGCTTTCATCTTGCTACGGGGAAACAGAGTTCAATACAACACTTGAGCTTGCTCCATCAAATGAATGCCCATCCGATGGTCATTCTTGTTTTACCCCCGTTTCTATTATGATCTCTCTTTGCCATCTCATTCAACAGGGTTCTTTTTATCTTGCCAGGTAGAAATTCCACTGTCACTTTGGTTGTTCCACTGTCAACCATTCCCACTACTCGGGATATTAACCGATAGCTACCGGGGGAAGCAAAAGTGCCTTCAATTTTTCCTATTTTGGTTAAGCAATTATTGCAATTGATTTCGCATTCTTCGTGCCCTAAATTGAGCCTTCATTTTCCAACAAGATCATGTTACATGACAGAATGGCATAGTGAAAGCAAGGCTTGATTTGGGAGCCCATCTAAATGCTAACAATGTCATTATTCTATAGGTATTGCACTGTGCAATCAAGATTTACTTCATAATAAGTTAAAGCAAATAATCTGTCTACTGCCGCTCTTATCGGTAGAGTTCCTGAATGTGAAAGTGTCATAGAAGCAAGATGTCCTACCATTGCAGTTAGCCACTCCAACAGCAGATGAGGTGTCTCTACAATCGTATTGAGTTCTAGGAGAAAAATTGTGGGTCTACATGCATGTTACATTCCACTGGTTAACCTTGGTAAAAGAAGTGATCAATAGCTACATACCACACTCTCATATGCCAGTGATTCTCAATCCAGTCCCCTGTCCTGCACATTTTCATTGTGACCCAGCAGAGGTAGGCCTGCTTGTGCTCATTTAACCAATGGTCACTTTATTAAGTCAGATTTGGCACACAATTAATTGTGCTGTAATATGATTAGTTTTGAAACTAAAAGCAGACCTGTCTATATGCAATGTTACAATGAAAATGTTAAGGACTGAAAAGGAGAAAAAAAACAACGTTATTTGTCTTTCTACATGAATACAATGTTATTTGATCTCTGCTTTTAGCCCATGCTATTGTATAGGACCGGTGAGCAGCTGGAGCACCTGGGAACCATCACTGGATTGTTTTCCCATTGCCTAGCCCTAGAGTGCACTGAAGGACTAGATTGAGAACCACAGCCCTATACTACACCCTTCCTGACCATGATAGGGGTGGTGCAGTGGTAGGAATAGGGAAATCAGCGAGAACGAGAAGTTAAAAAAGGATAAACCTCGCATCTACTGCCAATGAAGCTAAGCTATCATGATTGCTACCAAGCCTCAGCCCTAAAACACATGGAGTGCCTATAACATCTCCATCCATCCATCAATTGTCAAACACTTATCTGAAGCCGGGTTGTGGAGCCATCCTGGAGCCTATCCCAGCGCTCATGTGCTAAATGCCAAACACCCTGGATGGGTGGGGAGGCGTGAGGGACTAAGGCCGTATGGTCTTCCTAATGCCCCACGGAGGGTTTGAAACCACTGCGCTGGATCGTTAGTTCTCAAAGTGCATATTTTGTCCCTGAGAAACTGTAGCCCCACCAAAACCATCTATCACATTTTTTCAATCAAAACTCAAATACACATATCCCTATTAGGGATAGCCTGTCTGAAAGGCACAAAACACACACACAACATCAAGAGCTAAGCTAGCCTGAAAAACCACTTTGTTATAATAAATGAAGTTGACAAAAATATTAACAAGAGTAGCCTATAGCATACTGAGACAATACAAACTCAATAAGTAATGTAATACATCCAAATTTCCTAAAGCATGCTAAAGTAGAAGGTAAAATGGATTATAAATACCTTATTAAGCGATCACGGCGTACCTCATACTGCAATATCGGCCATTTTGGTTGCCCCGGGAGTTCCCATGGGTCACTATTGCTGGTGTATATGGACCCACAGGCCGACATGGATAGAGCGTTCACGGAATTACAGGAGACTAGGCATCTGGACACCACGCTTTTTGTGGCCCAGGACTTTAACCAGGCCAATCTAGAAAAAAAAACTTTGCCTAAACTCCAACAGTACATCCAACTAAACACATGTGGAGAAACTATACTCGACCACAGCTATGCAGCCATCTAACGATGGTCACAAATGCCTTCCACGCCCACCGTTCGGCAAATGAGATCACGCCTACATTCCGCTCATCCAATCCTACAGGCAGAGCCTCAAACGCAAGGCTCCAACCAATAGGGCCAGTCACTGCTGCTCAGATCAGTCAGACACCATCCTACAGGAGTGTTTGGATCACATGGACTGGGAGATTTTCCGGACTTCAGTGAATATCCATGACAACAAAGATACAGTCACTAGCTTCATCCAGAAATGTACTGAGGTTCAAGTCCTCATCATCCGTAAAGCAACTGACTTCAAGCTACTTTTGTCTCCAAAATCCAGCGCTGTGTGTTTGTGGCTGGGTATGTATGCTATTTTAGGATTATGTTTGTCACTGATCTGGAGCAATTTGAGGCTTTCGGGCAATATCCAAAGGTTCTTGGCAAAGT